>BSBK01000329.1:1672500-1922971 GCA_027943335.1 Chamaecyparis obtusa | reverse complement strand
TATACATATATATATCTATATACATATATATGTATGTATATGTGTACATGTATGTATATATATATATGTATGTATATATATATATATATATATATATATATATATATATATATATATATATATATATATATATATATATATATATGATTTTCTACTGAATGTATGTACATGTATGTGCCCACTTGCAGAGAAATAGTTTTTATCTATATTACATCTGTGTCATGGCTTCTAGTGGTTCAAAGCCTAGAATCCAAAATAGTCAAGCCTCACGAGCATCCTCAAACCACCATGGTACTCCATAGAGTAGAGATAGTCATAGACAAGAGACTATCTCTGGGATGCATGCCGCTCTAACTATTATAGAGATGACATTGTAGAATAGTGCTATCATCCCTAATAGGAGCTTTGATTGAGGGGAAAAATGTATAGTTCTCCACAAATTCTACAACTAAAAGAACACAACTAGGTGGGAAACAATTTTTTGGAATCATGAAACCATTTATCTTACCATCGTGCACCATGACAGTGTTGGATATGTGGATAAATCATATATCAAAATCTATCCATGAACTAAAGGTATGGTAATTCACTCTCCTTCAATGCAAATTTTTATTTTTATTTTTGTCCATTCTTCGTTGGATATCTCTTATATTCAAATCTCTTCCACTAGACTGGAATTGTAATATCAATATTATCAAACTGTAAAGGAAATTTCTATAAATTTCTACAATCATTGTATTCATTTTTTATACACTGGACATTGAATTCATCTGAATCTTTTGATGTATCACATAAAATGGACTTCAAAATTTTTGTTGTACCCCCAAGAACCATATCTAGATTAAGTACTCCCATAACATTTTTATATGATTGCAAGTATAAGTGAAACTCAACATGATTTTGACAACAACATGTTTCACGAACCTTATTTATGTGTTCAAAGAAAGGGTGTAACATCTTAAACATTCTCTAACCTATTTTCAGATCTAAAAATTCTTGTTTGAATGCTTCAAATAGTTCACTTTGTGTAGTATCGACAAATGTTTTAGATGTGAAATATTCATACTAGCCTCTTCATCTTTCATATGTATAATGTCTCTTCTATTGGAAGAAACATGAGAGTGGTTGATCCAAAATTCAATGAACCATCTTCTTACATCTTTATAAATTTTTTCTTTTTGAGAAACTCTAGAAATTTGTAACCAATTCTTTTCAATATCCATATCCAACATATTTCTCTTCCTAATATATCTTTGAACAGTTCTTTGAGATACCTTGAGTAAATTATAAATTGCTCGAACTTGATTTCTATGTGTCAAACTCTTACTGGAAATCATAGTCATTAATGCTCTTTTAGTAGCATTTGAATCAAATCCTTCATATGTCTTGTTATTAATGATCAATGCATCTTGTAAATTTTCAATTATTGTTTCTTTTACTTGACCTCCTACAATTTTCCTATTATCAACACCCAACAAATCTAAAACTAAAGTCATTTCTCTTTTCCTAAATAACTTTGCAAACAATTGTACTTTTCCCACCAAAGATTTATCCTCAAAATATTCCTTCCACATGTTTTTGAGATGCAATTTTATAGTGTTTTTAGGTACGTGGTTGTCTCTAACTGCAATTTGATTGATAGGTGATTCCCCAATGATCTCCATCAAAATTTTCATTGTAGGATAAATATGTAAACCTCGACTACTACCAATATCCTCCCCTAGTTGAGTTGCCCCTTCTTTAGCATCGATAGGTTCTTCTTCAACATAAACTGGTTTCTCTTCGATAAGTTTCGTATGACCTTTAATTTGGTCATCCCTTTTATGATCATATTTCCTTGTGCTATTCCTTTTAATTTCTATTGCTCAAATAGAAGCAATAATTTTTTTTCTTTAATCCTTCTTGACTAAAAAACTCTCCTTCACACTCCTCCTATAATGTCCCACCAAGGAAATATTTTTTTGATTTATTTATTATTTCTAAAAGTGACAAAGAAACTTATAATTATCTATAATTTTTAAAACCAAGAATAAAAAGTTCTACATGCAAAATCTGAAAACCCTAATAGAAAAATCAATGAAAAATTATAGAATCTCTCCAGAAGAGGAAAACACATGAATGATCTCAAACATCCAAAATCTAACAAGCACGAAGAAAAAACCCATTTCAGAATTGAAGAGAAATAATTACAAAGGAAATCAAAGCCTAACTTTAACACCTGAGATGAATTCGAAGATGACCAGAAAGAAGACAATTCCAAGCATTCAGAAGGGCATCACAACTTTGAAAAACCTTCACCCAAAAACCCTCCCAAAACCTATGTTGTTAAAAAATGACTAAAAGAATCCCTAATAAAAAAAATTCCCCAAACAAAAGCTGACATGCAACTCCAAATAAGAAAAGAACAGGACATGAAACTCTAAATCAGAAAAAGGAACTCAACTCTCAACTCCTGCTTTGATCAATTAATAAGGCATGATTAATTTCAATTACCATAATAAAAGAATGCACTTTCCTAATTTTAAATCCTTTCTCAACATCAATTTTAAATTCTAATTTAACTGTCACTAAGTTGAATGTGCAACTTAAATTTATATTTTAATTATTTAATTACACAATAAATACTTTCGCACATAGTTAACTATGCAAGCTAATTAATTTAAAAATTAAATAAATCAACTAGGCCATCAAATTTGTATTAGGATTTAATAATTAATTAAACCCTTAAATTCAAATTTAAATCTTTTAACTTAATCAACATTAATAATTAAACATTCTCTATATCAAATATTTAAATATAACTTATTCCAATACCATAATTACTCCTAATTTAATTATTTAAATCAAATAATTCACACACAAAAAAGCACTTCACTCCCAAAATCTGAAAATCAACTAACTCATTAAAAAGAAAACACAAAGGAAAGGTTCATGAATTCACGTCATCTTGACACATTCAGATAGGGGACTCAATTAGAAACTTATACCTTAATTTAGGATAATATTGGCTTGGGTTGGCGATGCAGAGGTGGTGGATGGTGACCTAATTTATCTTATCAGACATCAATCCCCTTCAAGATGTAACAACTTCTTACCTCCAAAGCCCCTCAAGGACTTATCTCCTAGGTTACCCCAAGTGTACCTAGTGCTTCCCAAACACCATATCTTCACCCAAGATTTCAACCTTCATTCTATCTTCATAAATCATCTCCTTATGGCCTATCTACCATGTTCCATCAACCCATTCAGTTTGTATAACCAATCCCTTACCTAATTCCCACATTTAGCCCTTAACGCTAGTAGCCCTCACCAATCATTCTTTTGGATATGTCTCCAACATTCCCCAAAAATATAAGGAAACTAAGATGTGATTTAGATACCCTTTTGGGATCTACAAATCCTCCCCTATATTCAATACTGACTCCTTTAGACCATACCTAGGATCACATACCCTTGTAATCGCAAAACTAGGTCTAATTCTCCTCATTTGCAAAGAACCCCCTAACTCCATTTACTCTCATGACTCCAAAGGATGAAATAGTCTTTCTAGGGCTCATAAAACAACATATTTTCAAGTCCCCAAGGTTATACCATTTATCTATGACCTTAGCTACTAAACCCTTGGTTTTGGGGTCACACCATCACTCCAATCCACTCCAGACAAAACTAACTGCACAAACAATTCACTATCGATCCCATTATAGGTAATCCAACACCAAATCCCTTCTTCTTTTAAATAGTCCACTTCCCATTCGACTGGTGTCTATTCAGGGCATGTTCTCTATTAGCAACCACAATCACTTTGTGGTTCTTCAACTACAAACTTGAATCTCCTGCACAAGATAGATATGATACAAGAACATCATTAAATATAAATTCTCTCCCACCAATCATAGGAACTACAGTGGGTGGGAGATATTCAACATTCTAAAACTTTAAAATAATGAAATGTTGACTATGCCAAACAAGTCACTATCCCGGGAACACCAGTCCTATATTCTGGATTTAAAATGCAATGAAATAGTAAAAGAAATGAGTGGGAGGGTAAGCCACAACTAATACAATGTTATTACATTAAGAATAAATCCAAAACACATTTAAATCCATCATAGGAACTCACTGTTCCCTGAGAATTCCATAGGACAAAGAATGAATTGCAGAGAGTAGTTTTATTTTATTGATTGAAAAATTCTACAGTTCTTGGTCTTCCATCCCCAACTCCACATACTTCCTAATCATTCCTCCATATCCTCTATAAATCCTTACAAGGCCAAATATCCTCTACCCAACCATAACAGTCAATTACATGACTGTTACAAGTTGGTTACACTTAGAAATTATTGAGGATTTGTTGTCTAGTTGACACTAAAGTGTCAACTTCGACAACTTATAACCATTTATGCCTTTATTACATTGCACTAACCTTTTTAAAGGTTTTTAACCTCATCAACCCTCCTAAAAACTCTGAAATCCCTTACAAGCCTTATTAGGCCTCAATTGCCAACATGGAAAATTATAATTTTATGACACTCTTGGTCCTTTCACAACATTTAATTGTCCTTAGAAGCCATATTACATTTTCCAAAGACCTTATAGGCCCTTATATCCCATAACTAAACTAGGATCAACAAAATGACCATTGATGACCCCCATTAGGTATATTTTAACCTTTTAATGCCCTTAAGTTCAGTACATGCCTTCATAGTTTAGGCTTATTACATCCAAAATGTCAAATACAAAATGGATCATAGATCTAATTAAATTGAGCTCTTTATCTTTTAAGATCACTTTGACCGTCATGACTCTAAATGACTCTCCTCTCATGCTTTTTCCAGGGTGCTCTGCACCATACTTTCAACGATCAAATTAACCCAAGTCTCTTTGGAATGGGGAGTTTTCTTCCTCTTGCTTCCGTCTTTGTCTACCTCTTGTTGAGGACTTGCAATAAAATGGTATCATTTTCTCATTCTTTTCATCCCCCTGCAACCAAACAATATGTTCCAAGCACAAACTCTCACATCCTTCATATATATGTGTCCATAGATGTCTACAACCTTAGTAATTACATGATGAACAATATAGAACTCCTGCAAACCTATCACAAAAATTTTAGACACAAAACCAAACAAATATTTCATATGCACCAAATCAAAGGCTTGGTGCTTCACTCCTTCATCTATTCCTTTCAGCACTTCCCCTGTCTACTCCCACACTCCTTGTGAGTCCTTTGTCCTTGTAGCCAACCCCGATTGTAAGGTCTCTCCATGACCATCTTCTCTTTCTTCTTTGTGCCCTTGTTCTAGGAAATGTATCATCACTCCACCCTTCTCTTCCCATTCCTCAATTATGGCATCTTACTCAGCCCATAGATCCATCTTTTATTCAAGATTTTGAACACTTTTCTTCTTGCTAATTTGTCTAGTCTTCACACCATTAGTTCCTTGTACCTTCTTAGTAGGTCCCCTATTCAGTAGTTTACTCTCTTCAACAAGCCTCTTGAATGGCCATACCAATCTCTTCTTCATCTTCTTATGCCTACTTGTGGCTACCTCCTCGAAATCAATCTTCGAGAGCTTGAACTCTTCAATCTCCAAGGTCTTTGTGATCCTTGAGACCCCCTGTAACTTATCCTCCCAATTCCATCCTCCTTGGCATTCAAACATGTCAGCAATGGCTTATTGCCCTATCCTCTCTATTTTCAAAAGCAACTTGAAGTGGACACTTGATTGTGCCCACTTGGATTCTTTCATCCATGTATTCACCCATTGCCTTGGCAACCTCTGAGATCTTCTTATCTGCCTCCAAAACTTGATGTTCCCTCTCATTTTTAGTCCCACACAACATCATCCTCTTCTCAGCCCTATCATATTCATATTCAGATTTCTCTTGGGTTATCTTCACCTATTTCTCTGATTTCTCTTTTGGTTCTTCACATGAACCATTCACATCATCTACTTTCTCCTCTAGTATCATCATATGATTTACATCTCTCACTTCCCTATCATAGTAATGCTTCTCCACAATATGTCCTTCTATCTTCCTATCCACCTTGTCCTCTTCATGTTCCCTTTGTCCTAGGAACCCAAATCTTTCAAAGAAGAAACTTATTGGCATCTTCCACATGATGCTTCATCTTCCATCAAAGATCTCAGTATGATTTGACTTCCACCATGCTTGAAGGTATAACTTTTCAATGCCCCATCATATAATGTATGTTTCTCCACTTTCCATGCCCTCCCAAGGATCAAATGGCATCCTACCAATGAAATAACATCACACAAGAGAACATCCTCATAGGTTCCAATGTTGAAATGAACATATGCTTTCCTTCTAACCTCAACTTGGTTTCCACCATGTAATCTCTGTACCATGTAAGGTCTTCTATGTACTAGTTGTTGGAGACTCAACTTTTCAACCACCTCAACTGAAAATAAATAAATAAAAAATGAGCCACTGGAAATGACCATTCTAAGAACCTTACCCATACATTTCTATTGTGTTCTGAATTATGAGAGTCCATGAATCTCTCTTCTCTCCAAATCTTCATTCTTGATGGCTTGAACTTCTTCTACCCTTCAATCTTCCTTCCTCTACAAACTAAGATCCATCCAACATTGAATCGCCACCTTGGAACACTCTTAAAGGATAACACAACTTTAAGGGTTCAATAAAGGATTCTAAGTCTTCAAACCCTTAGATTGCATTCTCCACTTCTCCCAAAAGAATCTTCCAATCTCTGATACCACCTGATGTAGAGGTGGTGGATGGTGACCTAATTTATCTTATTAGATAGAAATCTCCTTCAAGATGTAATAGCTTCTTACTTCCAAAGCCCCTCAAGGACTTATCTTCTAAGTTACCCCAAGTGTACCTAGTGCTTCCCAAACACCATATCTTCACCCAAGACTTCAACCTTCATTATATCTTCATAAATCATCTCCTTATGGCATATCTACCATGTTTCATCAACCCATTAAGTCTGGATAACCAATCTCTTACCCAATTCCCATATTTAGCCCTTAAAGCTAGTAGCCCTCACCAATGATTCTTTTTGCTCTTTCTCCAACATTCCCCAAAAACTAAGGAAAATAAGACATAATTTAGATACCCTTTTGGGATCTACAAATCCTCCCCAAGATTCAATACCGACTCCTTCGGACCATACCCAAGATCCAATACCCTTGTAACCCCCAAACTAGGCCTAATTCTCCTCATTTTTATAGAAACCCCTAACTCCACTTACTCTTATGAATCCAAAGGATGAAACGGTATTTCTAGGGCTCATAAAAAAAGGTATTTTCAAGCCCCCAAGGTTCTACCATTTATCTATGACCTTATCCACCAAACCCTGGGTTTTGGGGTCACACCATGATGGTTTGATCAATGAGACCACTCCAATCCACTCCAGGAAAAAACTAACTACACAAACACTTCACTATAGATCCACTTATAGCTATTCCAACAACAAATCCCATCTTCTTAGAAACTGTCCACTTCCCATTCGACTGTTGTGTATTCAGGGCATGTTCTTTGTCAATAACCACAATCACTTTGTGGTTCTTCAACTATAAACTTGAATCTCCTTCATAAGATAGATATGATATAAGGAAATTATTACATATACATTCTCCCCCACCAATCATAGGAACTACAAAGGGTGGGAGATATTCAATATTCTAAACTTCAATGAAATGTTGACTGTGCCTAACCAGTCACTGTCCTGGGAATACCAGTGCTATATTCTAGATTCAAAATGCAATGAAATAGTAAAATAAATGTGTGGGAGGGTAAGCCACAACTAATACAATTTTATTACATTAAGAATCAATCCAAAACATGTTTCAATCCATCATAGGAACTCACTATTCCCTGACTATTCCATGAGACAAAGAATGAATTGCAGAGAGTAGTTTTATTTTATTGATTGAAAACTTATCTACATTTCTTGGTCTTCTATCACTAGCTCCACATACCTCCTAATCACACCTCTATCTCTTCTATAAATCCTTACAAGGTGAGATATCCTCTACCCAACCCTAACAGTCAGTTACATGACTGTTACAAGTTGGTTACACTTAGAAATTATTGAGTATTTTTTATCTAGTTGACACTAATGTGTCAACTTTGACAACTTATAACCATTTATGCCTTTATTACATTTCACTAACATTTTTCAAGGTTTATAACCTCATCAACCCTCCTAAAAACTCCAAAATCCTTTATAGCCCCTTATATCCCATAATTAAACTAGGATCAACAAAATGACCATTGACGACCCCCTTTAGGTACATGTTAACCTTTTAATGCCCTTAACTTAATTACATGCCTTCATAGTTTAGCCTTATTACATCCAAAACATCAAATACAAAATAGATCATAGATCCAATTACATTGAACTCTTTATCTTTTAAGATCACTTTGACCGTCATGAGTCTAAATGACTCTCCTCTCATGCTTTTGCCAGGGTTATCTACACCATACTCCCAAGGATCAAATCAACCCAAACCTCTTTGGATTGGGGAGTTTTCTTCCTCTTTCTTTAGACTTTTTCTACCTCTTGTTGAGGACCTGCAATAAAATGGCATCCTTTTCTCATTGGCTTCATGCCCCTACAAGCAAACAATATATGCCAAGCACAAACTCTCTCATTTGTCATATCTATGTATCCATAGATGTCTACAACCTTAGTAATTACATGATGAACAATATTGAACTCATGCAAACCTGTCACAAAAATGTTAGACACAAAACCAAACAAATATTTCATGTGCACCAAATCAAAGGCCTGGTGCTTCACTCCTTCATATATTCCTTTTAGCACTTCCCCTGTCTTCTCCCACACTCTTTGTGAGTCCTTTGTCCTTGTAGACAGCCCCGATTGTAAGGTCTCTCCATGACCATCTTCTCTTTCTTCTTCATGCCCCTATTCTAGGCAATGTATCATCAATCCACCCTTCTATTTCGATTCCTCAACTATGGCATCTAACTCAGCCCATATATCCATCTTGTCTTCAAGATTTTGAATACTTTTCTTCTTGCTAATTTATCTAGTCTTCACACCATCAGTTCCTTGTACCTTCTCAGTGGGTTCCCTATTTAGTAGTTTCCTCTCTTCAACAAGCCTCTTGAATGGCCATACCAATCTCTTCTTCATCTTCTTATGTCAACTTGTGGCTACCTCCTCCAAATCAGTCTTCACGAGTTTGACTTCTTCAATCTCCAAGGTCTTTGTGATCCTTGAGACCTCCTACAACTTATCCTCCCAATGCCATCCTGCTTGGCATTCAAACATGTCATCAATGGCTTATTTCATATCCCTATCCTCTCTATTTTCAAATGCAACTTGAAGTAGATAGTTTGTTGTCCCCACTTGGATTCCTTCATCCATGTATTCACCCATTGCCTCCGCAACCTCAAAGATTTTCTTATCAGCCTCCAAAACTCCATGTGCCCTCTCATTTTTATTCCCACACAACATCATCCTCTTCTCAACCCTGACATCTTCATATTTTGACTTCTCTATGGTTATCTTCACATGTTTATCTAATTACTCTTTTGGTTCTTCACATGAATCATTCATATCATAGACTTTCTCCTCTAGGATCTTCTTCTGATCTACATCTCTCACTTCCCTATCATAGTCATGCTACTCCACAATATGTCATTCTATCTTGCTATCCACCTTTTTCTCTTCTTGTTCCCTTTGTCCTAGCAACCCAACTCTTTCAAAGAAGAAACTTGTTGGCATCTTCCACATGATGCTTCATCTTCCATCAAAGATCTCAGTATGAATTCAACCATGCTTGAAGTTGTAATTTTTCAATTCCCAATCATATAATGTACATTTCTATGCTTTTTGTTCCCTCCCAAGGATCAAATGGCATCCTACCAATTAAATAACATCATACAAGACAACATCCTCATAGGTTCCAATGTTGAATTGAACATATGCTTTCCTTCTAACCTCAACTTGGTTTCCACCATGTAATCCATGTACCATGTAAGGTCTTCTATGTACTAGTTGTTGTAGAGTTAACTTTTCAACCACCTCAACTAAAAAAAAATTTAAAAATGAACCATTGGAAATGACCATTCTGCGAACCTTACCCATACATTTGCATTGTCTTCTTCACTATGAGAGTCCATGAATCTCTCTTCTCTCCAAATCTGCATTCATGATGGCTTGAACTTCTTCTACCCTTCAATCTTCCTTCCTCTACAAACTAAGATCCATCCAAATTTGAATCACCACCTTGGAACACTCTTAAAGGATAACTCAACTTTAAGGGTTCAACAAAGGATTATAAGTCTTCAAAACCTTAGATTGCATTCTCCACTTCTCCCAAAAGAATCTTTTGATCTATGATACTACCTGATGCAGAGGTTGTGGATGGTGACCTGATTTATTTTATCAGACAACAATCTCCTTCAATATGTAACAACTTCTTACTTCCAAAGCCCCTCAACGACTTATCTTCTAGGCTACCCCAAGTGTACCTATTGCTTCCCAAACACCATATCTTCACCCAATATTTCAACCTTCATTCTATCTTCATACATAATCTCCTTATGACCTATCTAACATGTTCCATCAACCCATTAAGTTTGGATAACCAATCCCTTACTCAATTCCCACATTTAGCCCTTAAAGCTAGTAGCCCTCACCAATCATTCTTTTGTCTTTTTCTCCAACATTCCCCAAAAAACTAAGGAAATAAGACCTAATTTAGATACCCTTTTGGGATCTAAAAATCCTTCCCAAGATTCAATACTAAATCCTTCGGACCATACCCAAGATCCAATACCCTTGTAACCCCCAAACTAAGCCTAATTCTCCTCATTTTTAAAGAAACCCCTATCTCCACTTACTCTCATGACTCCAAAGGATGAAATATAATTTCTAGGGCTCATAAAACAAGATATTTTGTAGTCCCCAAGGTTTTACCATTTATCTATGACCTTAGCCCCTAAACCCTTGGTTTTGGGGTCACACCATGAGGGTTTGATTAATGAGACCACTCCAATCCACTCCAGGAAAAAACTAACTACACAAACACTTCACTATGGATCCAATTATAGGTAATCCAACACCAAATTCCTTCTTCTTGGAAACAGTCCACTTCCCATTTGATTGGTGTCTATTTAGGGCATGTTCTCTATTAGTAACCACAATCACTTTGTGGTTCTTCAACTAGAAACTTCAATCTCCTACACAAGATAGATATGACACAAGGACATCATTACATCTACATTTTCTCCCAAAAATCATGAGAACTATAGAGGGTGAGAGATATTCGACATTCTAAAACTTCAAAACAATGAAATGTTGACTCTGCCTAACCAGTCACTGTCCTGGGAACACCAGTCCTATATTCTAAATTCAAAACACAATGAAATAGTAAAATAAATGTGTGGAAGGGTAAGCCAAAACTAATACAATTTTATTACATTAAGGATCAATCCAAAACACTTTTCAATCCATCATAGGAACTCACTTTTCCCTGATTGTTCGAGGGGACAAAGAATGAATTATAGAGAGTAGTTTTATTTTATTGATTGAAAACTTCTCTACATTTCTTGGTCTCCTATCACCAGCTCCACATAATTCCTAATCACACCTCCATCTCCTCTACAAAGCCTTACAAGGTGATATATCCTCTACCCAACTGTAATAATCAGTTAAATGACTTTTACAAGTTGGTTACACTTAGAAATTATTGAGGATTTGTTGTCTAGATGACACTAAAGTGTCAACTTTGACAAATTATAACCATTTATGAATTTATTACATTGCACTAACCTTTTTAAAGGTTTATAACCTCATCAACCCTCCTAAAAACTCTGAAATCCCTTACAATCCTTATTAGGCATCAATTGCCAACATGGAAAATAACAATTTTGTGGCACTCTTGATGCTTTCACAACATTTAATTGTCCCTAGAGGCCATATTACATTTTTCAAAGACCTTATAGGCCCTTATATCCCATAACTAAGCTAGGATCAACAAAATGACCATTGATGACCTCCTTTAGGTACATTTTAACCTTTTAATGCCCTTAACTTCATTACATGCCTTCATAGTTTAGGCTTATTACATCCAACACATCAAATACAAAATGGAGGATAGATCCAATCACATTGAACTCTATATATTTTATGATCACTTTGACCTTCATGAGTCTAAATGACTCTCCTCTCATGCTTTTGCCATGGTGTTCTGCACCATACTCCCAAGGATCAAATCAACCCAAGCCTCTTTGGATTGGGGAGTTCTCTTCCTCTTCCTTCAATCTTTGTCTACCTCTTGTTGAGGACCTGCAATAAAATGGTATCCTTTTCTCATTGGCTTCATACCCCTACAACCAAACAATATGTTCCAAGCAAAAACTCTCACATCCTCCATATCTATGTGTCTATAGATGTCTACAACCTTAGTAATTACTTGATGAACAATATAGCACTTCTACAAACCTGTCAAAAAAATTTCAGGCACAAAACCAAAAAAATCTTTCATATGCACCAAATCAAAGGCTTGGTGCTTCACTCCTTCATCTATTCCTTTCAACACTTCCCCTATCTTCTCCCACACTCCTTGTGAGTCCTTTGTCCTTTTAGACAACCCCAATTGTAAGGTCTCTCCATGACCATCTTCTCTTTCTTCTTCATGCCCCTATTCTAGGCAATGTATCATCAATCCACCCTTCTCTTTCCATTCCTCAACTATGGCATCTAACTCATCCCATTGATCCATCTTGTCTTCAATATTTTGAACACTTTTCTTCTTACTAATTTTTCTAGTCTTGACACCATCAGTTCCTTGTATCCTCTCAGTGGGTCCCCTATTCAGTAGTTTCCTCTCTTCAAAAAGCCTCTTGAATGGCCATACCAATCTCTTCTTCATCTTCTTATGCCAACTTGTGGCTACCTCCTCCAAATTAGTCTTCAAGAATTTGAACTCTTCAATCTCCAAGGCCTCTATGATCCTTGAGAGCTCTTGCAACTTATCCTCCCAATACCATCCTCCTTGGAATTCAAACATGTCCTCAATGGATTATTTGATATCCCTATCCTCTTTGTTTTCAAAAGTAACTTCAAGCGGACACTTGATTGTCCCCACTTGGATTCCTTCATCGATGTATTCACCCATTACCTCAGCAACCTCTGAGATCTTCTTATATGCCTCCAAAACTCCATGTGCCCTCTTATTTTTTGTCCCACATAACATCATCCTCTTCTCAGGCCTATCATCTTCATATTCTAACTTCTCTTGGGTTATCTTCACATGTTTCTTTGATTTCTATTTTGGTTCTTCACATGAACCATTTAGATCGTCTACTTTCTCCTCTAAGATATTCATCTGATCTGCATCTCTCACTGCCCTATCATAGTCATGTTGCTCCACAATATGTCCTTCTATCTTGCTATCCACCTTGTCCTCTTCTTGTTCCCTTTGTCCTAGGAACCCAACTCTTTCAAAGAAGAAACTTGTTGGCATCTTCCACATGATGCTTCATCTTCCATCAAAGATCTCAGTATGATTTGAATTTCACCATGCTTGAAGGTGTAATTTTTCAATGCCCCATCATATAACGTACATTTCTCTACTTGCCCTTCCATCCCATGGATCAAATGGCATCCTACCAATGAAATAACATCACACAAGACAACATCCTGATAGGTTCCAATGTTGAAATGAACATATGCTAGCCTTCTAACCTCAACTTGGTTTCCACCATATAATCCCTGTACCATGTAAGGTCTTTTATGCATTAGTTGTTGTAGACTCAACTTTTCAACCACCTCAACTGAAAAAAACTAAAAAATGAACCACTGGAAATGACCATTTTGCAAACCTTACCCATACATTTGCATTGTGTTCTGAATTATGAAGTGCATGAATCTCTCTTCTCTCCGAATCTACATTCATGATGGCTTGAACTTCTTCTACCTTTCAATCTGACTTCCTCTACAAACTAAGATCCATCCAACTTTGAATCACCACCTTGGAACACTATTAAAGGATAACTCAACTTTAAGGGTTTAACAAAGGATTGTAAGTCTTCAAAACCTTAGATTGCATTCTCCACTTCTCCCAAAAGAATCTTCTGAGATATGATACCACTTGATGTAGAGGTGGTGGACGGTGACCTAATTTATCTTATCAGACAGTAATCTCCTTCAATATATACCAGCTTCTTACTTCCAAAGTCCCTCAAGGACTTATCTTCTAGGCTACCCCAAGTGTACCTAGTGCTTCCCAAACACCATATCTTCACCCAAGATTTAAACCTTCATTCTATCTTCATAAATCATCTCCTTATGGCCTATCTACCATGTTCCATCAACCCATTAAGTCTAGATAACCAATCCCTTACCCAATTCCCACATTTAGCCATTAAATCTAGTAGCCCTCACCAGTCATTCTTTTGGCTTTTTCTCCAACTTTCCCCCAAAAAATAAAGAAAATAAGACATAATTCAGATACCCTTTTGGGATCTACAAATCCTCCCCTAGATTCAATACTAACTCCTGTGGACCATACCCAAGATCCAATACCCTTGTAACCCCCAAACTAGGCCTAATTCTCCTCATTTTCAAAGAAACCCCTAAATCCACTTACTCTCATGACTCCAAAGGATTAAAAATTATTTTTAGGGCACATAAAACAAGATATTTTAAAGTCCCCAAGGTTCTACCATTTATCTATGACCTTAGCCGCTAAACCCTTGTTTTTGGGGTCACACCTTGAGGGTTTGATCAACAAGACCACTCCAATCCACTCTAGGAAAAACTAACTAGAAAAAAAATTCACTATGGATCCCCTTATAGGTAATTGAACACCAAATCCCTTCCTCTTGGGAACAGTCCACTTCCCATTTGACTGGTGTCTATTTTGGGCATGTTCTCTATCAGTAACCACAATCACTTTGTGGTTCTTTAATTACAAACTTGAATATCATGCACAAGATCGATATGATACAAGGAAATCATTAAATATACATTCTCTCCCACCAATCATAGGAAATACAGAGGGTGGGAGATATTCAACATTCTAAAACTTCAAAACAATGAAATGTTGACTGTGCCTAATGAGTAACTGTCCTGGGAACACCAATCCTATATTCTAGATTCAAAACACAGTGAAATAGTAAAAATAAATGTGTGGGAGGGTAAGCCACAACTAATACAACGTTATTAAAATAATAATCAATCAAAAACACATTTCAATCCATCATAGGAACTCCCTGTTTCCTGACTGTTCCACGGGACAAAGAATGAATTGCAGAAAGTAGTTTTATTTTATTGATTGAAAACTTCTCTACATTTCTTGGTCTTCCATCACCTTCTCCACATACTTCCTAATCACACCCCCATGTCCTCTATAAAGCTTTACAAGGAAAGATATCCTCTACCCAATCGTAATAGTCAGTTACATGACTGTTACAAGTTGGTTACACTTAGAAATTATTGAGCATTTTTTGTCTAGTTGACACTAAAGTGTCAACTTCAAAAAATTATAACCATTTATGGCCATATTACGTTTCACTAACCTATTTAAAGGTTTATAACCTCATCAACCCTCCTAAAAACTCCTAAATCCCTTAGAAGCCTTATTAGGCCTCAATTGCCAACATGGAAAATTAAAACTTTATGGCACTCTTGGTGCTTTCACAACATTTAATTGGCCTTAGAGGCCATATTAAATTTTTCAAAGACCTTATAGGCCCTTCAATCCCATAACTAAACTAGGATTAAGAAAATGACCCTTGATGACCCCCCTTAGGTATATTTTAACCTTTTAATGCCCTTAACTTCATTACATGCCTTCATAGTTTATGATTATTACATCCAAAACATCAAATAAAAAATGGATCATAGATCCAATTACATTGAGCTCTTTATCTTTTAAGATCACTTTTACCTTCATGAGTCTAAATGAATTTCCTCTCATGCTTTTTCCAGGGTTCCCTGCACTAGTTGGGGTTTGGACCTGTGTGTTATCTGCCCTCTCTTACCATTTGAGATATTGTGATAGAGAATACTCATCCTGAAAATTTAGGAAATTCAATGCCTAGTACCTCAAATACTGCATAAAAGGAAAGCATGTACATAAATGTATAGATATATAACATATAATGGTGGGTATTGACTGATTGTGTGGATATCATAAGAAAGTAACTATGACTTTGTCCTTCAACCACATCAAGCACATCAAATAAAAATATAAAACACACATGCCATTTATACATATGCAAGTATGGAGTTAGTAACACCATTGATGTAAGTAACATCCTAACATATAAATTATTAGAAAAATATAACCATAACATATACATCATCATAAGCATGCAAATTGACATGAAAATATCCATACTCATCTAATTGAAAACACATGATATAACACATAATTCAAAGGTTCATATTTTATCAAATTAATAATCTAAATATCACTAAAATAATCAATGCACACAAAAAATGGCCTAAAAGAGTTTGACAATGATAACTAAAAAAAAAACTATGGAGGGGCACTACATCAATCTCCCCTAAAATAGGCTTAATCTTGGAAGCCTACAATCAAAATAGGAACATAAGTCTCATAAACCTCGCTGCACCCAACTGAATCAAAATAAAGGATCAATGAATAGGTCCCATGGGACCCTTCCCTAGCTTATGGCTTGAACTCTGAGGATCATTCCCTAATGCAAAATCCCTATGGGGTCTACTTGCATCTCCAACTGTAGGCTCAAAAGCTTCTGACCTCTGTCCTAAATACTTCAC
This sequence comes from Chamaecyparis obtusa, assembly GCA_027943335.1. Lineage (NCBI taxonomy): Eukaryota > Viridiplantae > Streptophyta > Pinopsida > Cupressales > Cupressaceae > Chamaecyparis > Chamaecyparis obtusa. Next base: position 1,906,191 of record BSBK01000329.1, on the reverse strand, counting down.
TGAACGCTGGAGACAATTGCTTTCCTTCTGACCATACTAACCACAAGAAAAACAATCTCCACTAAATCCTCTCCCTGCTGAAGGTGCACTAGATTGTTGGAAACTACCTCTACTAACTTCTTGGTGAAAACTCTAAGCAGGCTGACTATGCAAATGATTCTTGATACATTGAATATTAAAGAATTTCTTGGACTGATAACCACCACCTTGAGCTAGGGAAGAGAACTTCTTCTTCTTTTGGTCCTGATTACCTCATGTAAAGGTAGAAGGATTCTGAGAGTTCCCATTTTTCTAAGACTGATTCCCCCTAGATCCACTAGGATGAACACACATCTGACCACCATGACCTAAGGCTAGATTTTCTACACCAAGGCAGCCTTAGTAACCTCCTCCTTAAAGGTCTTAGGATCAAAAAGTCTAACTCCCCCAATGATGCAACCATTAAGTCCCCTAATAAAATGTTGAGCCATCAGTGCAGAATTATCACCAAAACCTGTGAAAGGTTTGAGCTCAAAGAAGTGACAATCATAATCCTGAATAAACATAGCCAATTGTCATAGATTCTAGAATTAATCTGTGTGTTTTTTTTTCCACTAATCAGATAGAAATCATTCCTAAAAGTTCTCTAGAAATAACTCCCAGGTAACCATCTCCATACTAAGTCCAAGTTTCTACTCTTTTATCTTCCATAAAGTCACTGCGAAATCTATGAGGTGCATGATAGCACACCTTGCCTTAACATTGGTATCAAATTTCTGCATAGAAAATAATTGATCCAATGTTGTGAGCCATGTGTTCACCTCAAAACCAGTACCAAGACCATCAAAGGGAGGAGGTCGTGATCTCAAAAGGTCTGTCATATGATTAGCCTTTGTGGCTTCCTGACCAATGATAGAGTCCTTCCTCCAAGGAATCTCAAGGATCTTTGTCTATCCTCATTCCCAGAATGGTATGACTCTCCTCTCTTAGTCCTGTTATTTGAAAACATAGATGTTCCAGGATGGTTTGAAGTATCTACCTCATATTAGGATCTCTAGAATCATCATGTTTCTCACCACTATCCTCATGAAAACTCTTAGCTCTATGACTCCTAGGAGGGCTATGAAGCCTACCCCTCCCACGTCCTCTACTATAGCCTCCCCTATGGCCACTATCAATAGATCTAGCTCGAGAAACCATCTTTCCTACAACATCCAAACAAAATAACAATAGCTCAAAACAAGTCAAAAATAAAAGAAAGACATGATATATAAAATGATAGTTTTAAATACATAGTATTGTATGTCTAAGTTTTTGTTTCAAGTTTTTGACAGTTTAAACATCTAATGGGAACATAACTTCCCAGAGTTCCCAGTGTAAAAACTCAGGCTCTTATACCAAGTGTAATGCCGTGCCAAGGATTTATTTATTTATTTATTTAGTATTTCTAAAAGCAACAAGGAGAATTATAATTATCTATGTTTTTTAAAAACCAAGAATAAATAGTTCTACATGTAAAATCTGAAAACCCTAATAGAAAAATCAACCAAAAATTCCCCAATTTCTGCAGAAGAGGAAAACACGTGAATGATCTCAAACATCCAAAATCTCACAAGCACGAAGAAAAAACCCATTTCAGAATTGTAGAGACACAATTACAAACAAAATAAAATCCCACCTTTCATACTAGAGATGAATTTAAAAATGACCAGAAAGAAGACAATTGCAAGATTTTAGAAGAGCAACACAACTTTGAAAATCCTTCACCCAAAAATCCTCCCAAAACTTGTGTTGTAAAAAAATGACTTAAAGATTCCCTAGTAAATAAAGTTCCACAAACAAAACCCTACATACAACTCCAAACAAGAAAAGAACTGGACATACAACTCTAAATTAGAAAAAGGAACTCAACTCTCAACTCCTAATCTAATCAATTAATAAGGCATGATTAATTTCTATTATCATAATAAAAGAATGCACTTTTCTAATTTTGAATCCTAACTCAACATCAACTTTAAATTCTAAGTTAACTTTCACTAAGTCAAATGTGCAACTTAAATTTGCATTTTAATTATTTAATTACACAATAAATACTTTAGCACATAGTTAACTATGCAAACTAATTAATTTCAAAATTAAATAAATCAACTAGGCTATCAAATTTATATTAGGATTTAATAATTAATCAAACCCTTAATTCCAAATTTAAATCTTTTAATTTAATCAAAGGTATTTAATCAACCTTAATAATTATTTAATATTCTCTATATCAAATATTAAAATATAACTTATTCCAATACCATAATTACTCCTAATTTAATTATTTAAATCAAATAATTCACACAAGAAAAAACACTTGACTACCAAAATTTTAAAATCAACTAACTCCATAACAAGCAAACACCAAGGAAGGGTTCATGAATTCACGTCATCTTGACACATTCGAATAGGGGACTCAATTTGAAACTTGTCCCATAATTTAGGACAATATTAGCTTGGGTTGGAGTTTGGACCTGTGTTTTATCTCCTCTCTCTTACCATTTGAGCTATTGCGATAGGGCATGCTCATCCTGACAATTCAGGGAAGTCGATGTCTGGTACCTTAAATCTTGCATAAATGACAAGCATGTACATACATGTATAGATATATAATAGACAATGGAAGGGATTGACTGATCATGTGGATCTTGCAAGCAACTGTGACTCCATCCCTCAACCACATCAAGCACATCAAACATAAATATAAAAAACACATGCCAATCATACACATGCAAGTATGGGGTTAGTAATACCATAGATGTAAATAACATCCTAACATATAAATTATTAAAAAAATATAACCGTAAAATATACATCATTATAAGGATTTAAATTGACTTGAAATTAACCATATTCATCTAATTGAAAAACATGATATAACACATAATCCAAAGGTTCATATTTAATTAAATTAATAATCTAAATATCACTGAAATGATCAACGCACACAAAAAATGGCATAAAAGAGTTTGGCAAAGATAACTGAAAAAAAAACTATGCAGGGACAATACACCTTTAGAAACAAAATGCCTTTGTAGCTTCCCTAAAAAATGCCTCCTAGCTTCAAAAAACCCTTATATTCTAAAATTAGGAATGTAATTGGCAATTGTTATATTTTATTTTAAAAAATAACTTATATAATTGTGCTTCTATTTGAAAGGGTGGGTCACCTACGTGACCGCTCATAGGGGGGCGCCCCTAAGAGTACTTGGCCTTCTAGGACTCAACTGAATTTTCCTAGGTGGCATTCCATGTTGGAAGAAAAACCTCCAAAAACACAAAAAAGACAAAAAAAATTGCAAATTTTCTATTTCGTTCTATACTCAGAATAGAAAATGTCAAAAAAGTAAAAGTACCCTTTTTAGATATCGGAACTACAATTCAGGACATATAAATTTTATATTGTTTCAACTAGAAAACATTAAACAAATTGTTAGAATAATTTTAGAATCAATGAGAGGGGGGTGAATCAGTTATCCTCAGGTCCAGATGTACCAATTCAACTTTCCAGTACCTTAGCAACTTAGATCTAATCAATAACTCAACTCGGTCTCCATTGCATATATCAGAAACATATAACATGAAACTCATTGTCCAAAATTAATTAACTTGTAGAATATAACAATATTTACATCAAAACATTAGTATAACACTAGGATTTATAGTGGAAACCCAATTTGGAAAAAACCACTATGTAACATGCTACTGATTTTCACTCTTCTGAAGTGAGCTCTGTGAGAAGCCAACCAGGTTAAAGGTTTACAAACACACTGTTATGTGTGACCCTGTTAAAGGATTTAAAACACTCTGTCAAAAGTGGCCTAGTTAGAGGACTTAAAAAATTCCATTAGAATGTCACCTTGATTAAAGGATTTATACAATGACTGTTAGGTCAACCTTGATTAAAGGATTTAGATTGATACAATATTTAGAAAGTAACAGTAGTTTCTGATCTAAAAAACTTACAACTCACTTTTAAAATAAAGATCCACTTCCCACATATGTTTATTTACTAACTGACCTCCATTTTCATCCCCATCACTGACCTGCTTGGAATTCACTTCAAGAAATCACAACTTTATTCAGCTCTTCATAGCTTCAACATCAACCTCTTCTCCATACATCCCATAACCTCACAATTAGGTTTTCCTTTATACCTCTTTGATCAGGTAGATCAATCATTTTCCACTTAATCTTCTTCCTAGATGCTAGGTTTAGGTCAGATTCATTGAATCCTTCCATCATTATGTTCTTTATCTTTCCTTCTAGATACATCACCAAAATTCTCTTTGAATCCATAAGAAAATGGTTTACCATGCATTAAATGCTCCATGCAATTCATTAATAACGTCAACATGTTTTACATATCCCATGAATTTAACTATGTTGGCTGGGATCCTCAATTTTTTCTCCAAATGCAAATTACTGACACTCGGTCAATACTGTGTTCTTCTCCTCAGTCATCACTATATATCTCGGTCATCTCTACAAACTTTCTTCCTCGGCAAACATTGTCTTTTCTCAGTAATTTCCTATCGCTCAGCAATTACAAATGTTTGGTCAACACTAGATTTACTCGGCATATACTAGTACTCGGTTGACACTAACATCACTTCTCTTAAACTAGATTTCTTCACTTTTTCTTGGTTAAGCCTAAATTTTCAGTCTTTCTTCTTACTTAGATAAAAAAAATGCATTATCTTATCAATGTGCAAACTATTCAAGTACCCATTGAAGTATCAAATAACTCAACCTATCTTTAAGTTCTCCTTTTATCTCCTTTTCCAAGCCCTCTTCATCAATCAATAGATATGGTACTCTTCTAGATAGCAACTATCTCACCAGTTAAGGATTGACATCAATGATAATATAACAATTATTCTCAATTGTAGTTTCCAACAATCTCCCTCTTTGGCATTGATGGCAACACCATATGAATAACACATGATTTACCAAATAATCCAAAATATCTGTGCATCAGATTTATATAATATACTTAGCTTCATTTTGATTCACAACTTTCTTTTGCTTGACCACTTTCTCAATTACTCCCTCTGAATATTTTATTTATCTCTCTCATGTTTCATTGAATTACTCCCTTTGTATTGTATCTCAACTCTTCATGTATTTCTCTCTCTCTCTCTCTCTCTCTCTCTCTCTCTCTCTCTCTCTCTCTCTCTCTCTCTCTCTCTCTCTCTATTTTCATCTGAATCTTCTCCCTCTTTGAGAAAAATGCCAAAGGTTACATCTTCTCATGTAGACGTCTTCATGTCAGTTCTATATATTCTCTCTTTATTATATTTCTTATGACTGATTATCATCTCTGCTTCACTTCTCACAACTCTAGGCAACTCCGAAAGTGTGACCTTTTCTGTATTAATTTGTCAGATCTTCTGTTCAACACATTTGATGCAGTGCTCCTAGTTGACTAGGCAGCCTCAGTTAGGAGAATCACCCCTAGTTTACTTCTAAGATATTCATGTGCATTCTTAGGTAAAGCTTTTGTGAATATCTCTGCTAATTTTTTATTTTTATTCACACATCTCATTCTCACTTCTTTGTCTTGAACTAGCTCTTTCAAGTAATGATACTTGATAGAAATATGCTTGGTATTTATTTGCATTACATGATTATTTGATATATTAGTATAACTTATTTTATCACAGAAAATAAAAACTAGTTCTGTGATTTCCTCCTTCATTCCTTTTAACAATTGCTTGATCCATACTAAATTTTAACAATTTACTGCTGCTACCACATACTCAACCTCTGCTATAGATTGGGAAATGCAGTTTTGTTTCTTTCTTGTCTAGGAGACTAATCGCTTTCCTAGAAAGAATGATCCACTACTTGTATTTTTTATGTCATCAACATTTCTAGCCCAATCTACATCAGTGTAAACTGTCAGTTCAAACTTGTCATTCTTCTTGTAATATAATCCATAATCCTCATTTTCTTTCAGATATCTCAGTAGTCTTTTCATAGCCATCATGTGATTATCTTTAGGATTGGTAGAAAAGCTTGCCACAATCCCAACTCCTAGGGAAATATTCGATCTTCTATGGAAAACATATTGTATCTTTCCTATCATAGATCTATACAAGGTTTAATTTACTTTAGCTATCTCATCAATTTTAGATAGTTTATGTCTAGTAGCCATATGAGTACTTATTGGTCTAGAATCCTCCATACCAAAAGTTTTTAGTATCTCTTTAACATATTTAGATTGAGTAATGTAGATAACTTTCTCCATCTGATAGACTTGTAAACAAATAAATAATTTGATCTCACCAAACATAGACATTTCAAACTCAGTTTGCATCTTATTTGAAAAATTATGACATAGGACATCTTGTCCTCGAAATATGATATCATCAAAAAAAATTTCAGCCAACAAAATTCCTTTACCTTTCCTAGTTTTCATGTACATATTACTATTGTCATTTGTCCTTTCAAATCCAATCTTTATCAAATAGTTGTGTACTCTCTCATACCATTCTATGGGGGCTTGTTTCAATCCATACAACACCTTGTTCAACTTGCAAACCATATTTTTCTTACTCGGTTCAACATATCCTTCAATGTAAACTTCTTATTCAATTATTCCATTCAGAAAGGAATATTTAACATCCATCTGATATACTTTGAATCCATTGTATGCAGCATATGCAAGTAGAGTCCCTAGTCTTTCTAATCGTGCAACAAGGGAAAATATCTCTCCATGGCCAATTCCTTCCTCTTGCGCATATGCCTTGCATACCATTCTTGTCTTGTTTCTTGCGACCTCTCCATGTTCATTTAGCTCATTTTTGAATACGTATTTTGTTCCAATAAAATTATTTCCTTCTGGTCTCGACACTAGGGTCTAGGTATCATTCTTTTGTATCTGCTCAATCTCTTTATTCATGGCTTGTATCCAATCATCTTTTTCTAAAGCATCTTTTACATTTTTGGGCTCAAACTCACATAGTAAGCATGTATGATCTTTCAACTTACTTCTTGTCAAGACTCGAGATTATTGATCTTCAATGATTTGTTTAGGATTATGATTTCCTCTCACATATTTACCCAATGTACTTCCAAATTTCTTTTCTCCTTGTTTTGGATCTTCAGGTTCATCATGCAAATTATCTGCTTCATTCTCTAGTTACATGACAGTGTCCTCACGATGCTCGGCAACATCCTCCTGATGCTCGACATTTCCAACATGTGACTCTACATCTAGCACAAGTGTATTACTTGCCTCTCCTTCTTTCATGTATATGAAACATCTGTAATCTTCAGGTTCTTGCTTGCACTCAACTTCATTTTTCTCTGCATATTCATCAACTCTAACATTTTCACTTTCCACAATTTTGTTAGTGTTATAATTCAAACACATATAGTCTTTACTCTTTGTGGAATATCCTAGGAATATGCCTTCGTCACTTTTTTCATTAAATTTTCCATTCCTATTATTCTTCAGTATATATCATTTACTCCCAAAGATGCTAAAATATTTCATAATAGGTGCATATCCATGTCATAGCTCAAAAGGTGTAGCATTTGTACCTTTATTGATTTGTACTTGGTTTAAGGTATAAATAGTAGTATTTACAAAAATTCTCTCTAGTATTTCTATGCAACATTCTTCTCAATCATTAGTGCTCTAGCACAATCCATAATTGACTTTTTTATTCTCTCTACTATGCCATTTTGTGGAGGTGCTCTCGTTGCAGACATCTGTCTCTTTATTCCTCTATCATTACAGAATAGATTGAACTCATTTGATACAAACTCTCCACCTTGATCATATCTCAAACATTTCAGGCTTCTACCTGTATCTTTTTCAAATTTTTCCAAATACCACTTAAACAATAGAAATGCATCATATTTTTCCTTCAAAAACATTACAGTCATCATCCTAGTGTAGTCATTAACAAAAAAAATAAAATACCTATCACCACAATAAATTTTTACACCCATAAGTCCACAAACATCAGTATGAACCAATTCCAAAATATTTTCATAACTATACATCTTTCTCTTAAAACTAGACTATGTCATTTTTCCCAATTGACATTGTTTACACATCACATTATCAGGTTTCTTCAATCTCGTAAAGCCTCTAACTTTCTTCTTTTTACTAATAGTTACCAAATTGTCAAAGTTCACATGACACAACCTCTTATGCCATAACCATACATCATCAAATTGTGTAAACAAACATGTTTCTTCATATAGGTCTAGATAGAACAAGTTACCTCTTGTCTGTTCTCCACTTCCAATTAGTTCACCAATGGCATCAAATATCTTAGCCTTTCTGTGATGAAATTCCACTCGGTAACCTGTACTATTCAACTTTGCAACACTCAAAAAATTATAGTTAAGACCATCAACCCAATAAGAATTTTCACATATAATCTTATCAGTCAACTTAATTGATCGTTTTCCTCTTATAGGACATGGTGCATCATTACCAAACATAACACTTCTACCTTTGTAATGATTTAGGGTCTCAAACTTATTTTTGTCATCAGTGATGTGATGTGAGAAACCACTATCAATGATCCATTTATCACCTTTACTAACGTAGTAAATAAATGCATTTTTCTCAACTTCATCAGAGTCATCTTCCATAGAAACATAAACAACTTCTATATCACATTCATCAGATTCACTAGTTTCACTGTCAGTTTCCTCTTCAGCAATATAGCAGGATTTCTTACCTTTGTTTGTGTAGTCTCTTTACGTTCAATGATCTCTATCATTTCTCTTTTCTTTGTACTTTCTTTCCCTTTTATCATCCTTGTCAGTCCTGTTAGGGCATCTTGCTGCAATATAACCAAATTTTTTACATAAAAATCAAATTATAGGAAGTTTACCTTTATATTTCCCTTTTCCTCTTTGTAGCCTTCTAAGCATGAGTTCCTTAAGATCATCTAGTTGTTCATCAGAAGTATCACTATCACTTTTCACACATTTTTATTTTTCCTTCTTAGATTTGTGCAGAACCATTTGTAACTTGAATGCAGATTCAATATTAGGAATAGTGTAGTTATCATAATTAGATAGCTCAAAAGTCATTTTCTTGCCAAAAATACTTTCTAGAGTTAGAACATTACTAGGGTTACATCTAGATTCTTGTATTGTATAAATTCTGATAGCATAGATAGGAATCAAAGTTCTCAATACTTTACCAATAATAGTCTCATCATCAATGTTTCAATTAGCTTCTCTGATAGAATTCATTAACTCCTTAATTCTACCACAATGCTGAGCAATATTTTCACCTTCTTGAATTTTCATTTCATCAAAATTACCTCTCTGACTTTCAGGCTTTTCTCTCAGTACATTTGTGACTCCTCCATAGATAGTTGCAAGAGTACCCTACATTTGTTTTGTTGTAGTGCAGTTATTGATATCTTTAAATTTAGGATAGCTTAGGGAAGATCCAATCTCCAAAATTACTTGATTTTGTTCTTCTTTTTCTTTCATCTCTTCTATAGTCAAAGGTGTAGAAAGTGTCACATAGTAATGTTACACATACTACTTCGTTGAATCACCAATTCCACCTAAGTGCAATTTCATCAAACTCTTCCATGTAGGGAAGTTCTCTTTGTTCAAATTCGGTACCTCCTTTTTATACATCTTGATCATTAGCTTCAAGTACATTAAAAAATTTCTTTGTAAGAACCAAAAACTTTGATACCAATTGTTAGAATGATTTTAGCGTAACTGAGAGGGGGGTGAATCAGTTATCCTCAGATCCAGATATACCAATTAAAATTTTCATTACCTCAGGAACTCAAATCTAATCAACATCTCAACTCAGTCTACATTGCATATATCAGAAACATAAAACATATAGTTCACTGTCCAAAAGTAATTAACTTGCAGAATATAACAACATTCACAGAAGTATAACACCAGGATTTATAGTTGAAACCCAATTTGGGAAAAACCACTTTGTAACATGCTACTGATTTTCACTCTTCTGAAGTGAACTCTGTGAGAAGCCAACCTAATTAAACATTTACAAACACACTATTAGGTGTCACCTTGTTAAAGGATTTAAAATACTGTGTCAAAATTGGTCTTGTTAGAGGACTTAAAACATTCCATTAGAATGTCACCTTGATTAAAGGATTTATATAATGACTGTTAGGTCAACCTTGATTAAAGGATTTAGACTGATACAATGGTTAGAAAGTAATAGTAGTTTTTGATCTGAATAATATACAACTCACTTTGCAAATACAAATCCACTTCACACATATGTTGATTTCCTAACTGACCTCAATTTTCATCCCCATCACTGATCTACTCAAAAATTTGCTTCAAGAAATCACCACAACTCTGTTCAGTTGTTCACAGCTTCAACGTCAGCCTTCCACTTAGAATTTTTAGTTAATAAAATCAACCTCTTCTCCATACATCACATAACCTCACAATTAGGTTTTCCTTTATACCTCTTTGATCAGGTAGATCAATCTTTTGCCGCTTAATCTCCTCCGTAGATTTTAGGTTTAGGTTAGATTCATCAAATCCTTCCATCATTATGCTCTTCATATTTCCTTCTAGATACATCTCCAAACATCTCTTTGAGTCTATAAGAAAATAGTTTAAAATGCATTAAATGCTCCATGAAATGTATTAATAATGTCAACACATTTTACATATCCCAAGAATTCAACTATGTCGGCAAGGATCCTCAATTCTTTCTCCAAATGATAATTACTAACACTTGGTCAATATTGTGTTCTTCACCTTGGTATTCATTGTATATCCCGGTCATCTCTACAAACTATCTTCCTCAACAAACACTATCTTTGGTCGATAATTTCATGTCACTCACCAATTACTGATGTTCGGTCAACACTAGATTTACTCGATATATACTAGCGCTCGTTCAATACTAACATCACTCAGCTTAAACTAGATTTCTTCACTTTTTCTCAATTAATCCTACCTTTACAATCTTTCTTCTTACTTAGATAAACAATACATTGTCTTATCAATGTGCCAACTATTTAAGTACCCATTCAAGTATCAAATAACTCAACCTTTCTATAGGCTCTCTTGTTATCTCCTTTTCTAAATCCTCTTCATCAATCAATAGATATGGTACTCTTGTAGATAGCAACTATCTCAGCAGTTAAGGTTTGATATCAATTACAATATAAAATTTTTTCTCAATTGTGGGTATGTGTAAGATCATGGTATGCCAAAAGAGGCAATGTGAAAAAGAAGTCCTAATTGATAAATACTTTGGAAAACAACTATAACTTTCAAACAATATAACATTTTTAAAATAAAAAATATACATTAGATTATATGCTTCACCTAATACAATAATAATAAATAATTATTTCAATTTGATGAAGTTTAGACTAAGTTAAGGTGGTCAGACACGGGAGTTTTTATATATTCAAAAAAAAAATTAGGAGAAAAATCATAATTAAGTATTTAATTGGAAAAAAATACAAAAAAATATACATCACATCCGGACATGAGTCTACTACTTTTATCTAGAATCTTATTAAAAATATTTGTTAGAGTAATAAAGTGTTTGCTTATTAATTGAATCATATTGATTTAATTATTAAGTCACTTATTACCTCTTTCTACTTAAGCTAAACTTTAGGCATATAATAATTAATTATTTTATTAATTATTATTGTGCAACCTAGGTTTTACCTTTTTTAGTGTTTCTGATCTCCTTTTATAAGGATTGACCTCATAACACTTTGTAACCTTTTTTGACATTTCATTATTGATTGCAACTTTTGTTTTTGCACATCAAGTATTTCTCCTCTCTTGTGGATCCATACGTTCATATCTCCACAGCTGTTTGCTTCTCTCTCTTTTTGTGACAATTGTTTGCGTGCAGGTAGTCTTGGGAGCTATGGTTTGTTTTTCATGAACTCTAATATGGTATTAGAGCTTCAGATCTGCTTGCCCCTTTCCTCTTCCTAAGAGATTTGGCCGTGTTTGTCAGATCTAGCAAAACCTATTTTTCTAGTTATATTGGCTTCAAACAGACCTCATAGTTACATTCAAAGCATCCAAGAACCTCAAGATCCATATAAAATTTGTCCAATTTGGACAAAATTGGAATCTTTGAGAAAACAAATTTGCAACGGCTCCAATACGGATCCCAAGGTGATCACCATTTTTTGGGGACTTCTTGCCAAAATAGACCTCATAGTTGCATCTGAAGCATTTGAGATAGTCAAAATTCATATAAAACTTGTCAATTTTGGACAAGATGGCCTCAAAAGAAAAACAATTTGGCGTACTAGGCCGTATGACCTAGGACGCATTCCAATGTAGTATGAAAGTCAAAAAAAAATATTAAAATTTTTTTTAGGTAGCATTGCTAGGCGGCCAGCCAAGCACCACCACATAGCCACCCAGGCACCACCGGGGGTGGCTCCACCAGCGGGAACCGCTGATGCCTCCACCAAGAGAAACTGTTGTGCTGACCGCTAGCAGTCACCGTTAGCAGTGACCCTACCATGACTATCAGGTTTAACAGCCGGCGGTCATGGTTAAGTGGTAGTTAGGGTATGCTTAAGTGGTAAATGCATGTTTTTTAGTGTAGTTCCAGCAGAAAGTCATTTTTTTGAGCATAACTCATCCATTTAGGATCGTTATTGGGAAAACAAGATAAAATAGGAAAGGTAATTCCAAGACGGATCATAATTTACTGGTGTGGTTTCCTGATTTCACCATTAATGCTACATTTATTGTAGTCAAAGACATGGGTTTCTTTGTTAGCTTGCATCTCAGCCCTCATGCAGTCCAGGTTTGATGTGTTTTGCATCTGGGCTCTGTTTTCTTCAAGCAAGATACCATCAGAAAGCTATTTTCGAGCCCGATCTAAATTTTCTGGTATGTTTTTGTGATTTTTTTGTTTTGATGTCATTTATTTCTATCAAAGTCACATGTTCTCTATGATCTTGTCGCTTTAGAGCTCCTGCATTCTGAGATTCGTTTCTCTTGCATCTGGTTTCCATTTTCGGCAAAAGAGATATTACCAAAAAGCTCTTTTTGAGATTTTATCAGATCTGATAATTTCATGTGTGATTCTATCCTTTTTCTGACGTTACCCATCCTCGGATCCTTCCAAACACCTTCTTTGGGCCCTCCAGTGTAGCTGTTGATTTTTTTCCTCATATTTTAAGCATATGCTGTCAAAATTTGGAAAATGAGATATCGTCGAAAAGCTGATTCCAAGATCTTTCCAGATCCAAAAGTTTTATTTTCTATTTTTATATTTTTGATGGTGTTTTTCTCTATTAAAGCCAGATCTTCAGTTCTGGACTTTAGGAGCTCTATCTTGCGCATCTGGACTCTATTTTTGGAAAACAATATATATCATTAAAAATATTGTTTAGAGATATTTTCAGTGCCATGAGTCATTTTCCCAGATTCTCCTCTAGGTTCATTTTATTTAGATTCTTGCATTTATGTATTCTGGTGGATATCTTGGTTGTTACAGGTCCTTGGATGTCTTCCCTTTGAGGGATGGCTCATCTTAGGTTGTTCTTTTATTTTAGCAGCCTTCGCTCTTCTTTGACCAGTGTATACTTTATTTTTGTAGCATTTTTTTATGCACATGCACTAAGATAAAGTGTCATTCTATTACATGTATGGGATCTTGCACATGTTTGTGCTTTATGTACTCACACTCCATTATAAAGTGCTACAGGGGTTTGATGTTTTCCTTTGTTTTCCATCTTCTTTTGTCATGTGAGCGTACCTCCAATGACATTAGCCTCAGATATCTCTATATGCATTTTTACTCTCTCTGCATATTCGATGTTTCAGATTCTTCTTCATCATGCAGTTCATATTGGATGATCTTTTTAGTGTACCTATCATTACTCCCTTGTCAGCAATATGGGGGGGTTTCTACTATTGGTTCTACTACTTCCTTGGTTTGATTGTGTGTGAGCTATGTATTCAGTATTTGATTCTATGTACTAAGCAGTTATAGTGGTTGGGTACCTATGCATTTCGGTGAGATGGATCATTTACCATATGGGCACTCTTTATTTCCTATTTTTTTGGACACACTGTTCCAACTTTGATTGATCATCTCTTTGTAATTTTTTTGTTTATGCCATCTGTATCTTCGAGTTCAGGTGTTTTCCTTTATTTGCCTCCTAATTCAAGTAGTGTTATTTGATGGCACTCATGCAGATTATAGCCTTCTCTACCTGGTGATATTTCTGTGGAGGATCTTCAGATCATCAGTTTCTTCTTGATAGATTTTGCAGTTTCATGCTTCAGTGATGTTGTACATGTTAATCTTTGTTCCTATTTTCTGGAACATTCCTAGTTTTGGAGGCTTCTTCAGTCCTTCAGACTAGTCTTTGTCTCTTTTTGGAGTAGAGTTTTTCCCATGCGGTTTTCTCTATTTCTCCACTTTACAGAGACTTTGTTTTGTACTGGGGTACTTGATCAGGCCTTTTGTTGCCGAGACCCATTTGCTTTCAGTTCTTCTTTCTAGGTTTTTAGATTCTCCCAAAGTTCATCTTAAGGGGGGGTGTTAGAGTAATAAAGTGTTTTCTTATTAATTGAATCATATTGATTTAATTATTAAGTCACTTATTACCTCTTTCTACTTAAGCTAAACTTTAGGCATATAATAATTAATTGTTTTATTAATTATTATTGTGCAACCTAGATTTTACCCTTTTTATGGTTTCTGATCTCCTTTTATAAGGATTGATCTCATAACACTCTGTAACCTTTTTTGACATTTCATTATTGATTGCAACTTTTGTTTTTGCACATCAAGGATTTCTGCTCTCTCCTGGATCCATTCGTTCAGGTCTCCATAGTTGTTTGCTTCTCTCTCTATCTGTGACAAGTGTTTGCATGCAAGTGTTCTTGGGAGCTATGGGTTGTTTTTTATCAACTCCAATAATATTATCATTTGATTTTGTTTAATGTGGTCAGACATACACCTACTTGTTATCTTTCTAGTCCTAATTGATAGACTTATTGAAAAATAGCTATAACTTTCAAACCGTACAACATTTTTGAAATCCATAACATGTGTCACATTATAGTATTTCCCTACTACAAGAAAAATAAAAATAAAAATTAATTTGATAAAGTTTAGACTAAGTTAACATGGTTAGACATGAGAGTTTTTGTATTATAAAAAATTTGTAGAAGAAAACTCATAATTAATTATTTACATTGAAAAAAATTAGAAAAAAATATGCGTCACATCCAGACATGAGTCTACCACTTATATATATAATCTTGTAAAAAAAAATTATCATTTGATTGTGTTTAAGGTGGTCAGACATACACCTACTTCATATTTTTTCTTGAAATTTTTGTACTACTACGTTGAATTTTTAAATTTTCAACATATAGAATAATTATTTTTCAAAAAAGGCTTAGTATCTTAGAAACTAAATTCAAGTTTCTAAAGATTCTCTTGTTACATATTTTTTATATAATATTTATAGCTTGTTCAAATTTTTATGTCAACTTTCCTAAACCTGATTTTCTAAATTTTCTTTGCCACTAAATGGCCAAGTTTGGCATACCATGATCCTGCACATACCCTTGTAGTTTCCAACACAAATTTTTTAAAACCTACATGTAGGTATATTAAGCTTTGAGAAGTCGTTGATTTGGAAAAAAAAAAAAAAAATGCTCAATCAATTCAGAAATTTTTTAAAATCATATACAACACTAGAGAAGACAGTCCTCTTCAAAAATATGTAATTTATTTAATTTTTGGTATAGTTTTGATAGGGGAAAAGTGGCAGGAGACAAGCAGTATTGATTTCAGGTAAGTTCAACTTTGAATACTTATAACGGGAAAACTATAGAACATAAAAACTCTTTTTTTTGCACTAGCTATACATGTCATCTAAAACATATTTTGAAATTAGAGGAAAAAAATGTTTTACTTATAATGATTTGGCGCAAAGTAAGCTCCCCGAGTTGCATTATTTTTTTGGAAATAAAAAATAGATCTAAAAAATAAAATAAAATTTATTAATTTTTTATCATTTTAAAAAAAAAAAATTATAGGCATAATCATCTTATTTCACACATTTCATTAGTTTATATCATCTTCAAATTCTCAACAAAAATGTGACTTTTATGCCCTTGAAGTTTTATAGTTTTGGTGTTGTTAGCCATTTTCTTTGTAAAAGGTCGACAACTTATTGTGCTTTTACCCTTGAGAAACTATTTACCCTCTAGAAACAAACAAACAAAAAAAAAAATAATTAAACTTCCAATAGTATGTTTATCTTCTTATCGTCTTAATAACATGAAGTTTGTACTTTGCAGTCTATTAGTGTTCATGTTTCTATATCAACATGAACTATGTATCAGCATATAAGAACCTACTAAAAATGAGCAAAAGAAAACCAAAACATGAAGAGGGAGGGATTCTGGTAAATCAAACTCCTCAAGAACAAACGAAAGCATGTGCTCCAAGATATGAAGCCATGAATAATAAATTTTACATCTCTATACTTTCTTTTTCTTTCATCAAAACTTATCTACTTCTATTCCTTTATTTCTCTATTTCCAAGATCTCTTGGGCTCAACTATCATATTCCTTTAGCTTAAATACTCACTTTTGTGTTCTTATCTCAAGAGACTATCTTCATTTCCTACCATCCTCCTCCAATTTGTAACAACCCATCTATCAACTTAAATGATTGCATGAAAAATTAAGATTTCTATGTCTTTGAATTCACTCTCCCCATACACTGGCAACCCAATATCATCAATACTTATTACTGTTAAGTTGCCCCATTTTTTGGTTGTCATTGATAAAATCAGTCTGGATCTATTAGTATAGTGTCTTATTGTTACACCTTTCAGTTTTGATTCTATGATCCACTACAAATGGCCACCGACAATAGCTATTAGCAACATCAATCACAGTAATTTATGACTGACACAGGGTATACAAATATTTTGGGTCCACACTCATTTTACACTTGCACCCAAAATAGTTTTTTTAGTATGGGTAGTCGCAACCACACATTTCATTTGGTTACATATCTTTTTTATTTAAGTCTCATTGAACATGGAAAGGAAGTGTACCAATGATGGTATATAAGTATGATGAGCTCAACATTTGTTAAAAAGTAAGACTATGATATCTATGATTTTGTATATGTTGTTAGAAATCAAAGTCCACCACAACTGAGAAGGGGGGTGAATCAATTGTGAGCTTAATTAACTTAAGTTAAACTATATCAAATTTTGAGCTTGTAATCAATAAAAAAATAACCACAAGATAATAAAGATGCACAATAACACCATATTTGTTAACTAGGGAAACCCTTGATAAGAGGGAAAACCCTAGAGAGAATGATTCCCAAAAGATGATGTACTAATATAAAAGTTCCTTGTGAAAGGAGAGACCCTATTATAATTATTTTACAATAAAATTGGTACATATGAGTCCATGTTAGGAGACTTTGGATCACTACTAAAAGTTCCCAACCCTGTGAGGATTTGAAGAGAAACACAATGAAGACAACTAAACCTACTAGATCTAAACTGCTTCAATACTATATTGAATAAAACATCTTCATGATAACACATCCAAGGATGAACTAAATAAAAAAACAACTATCTTTTCCTATAAAGTTCCTTTGAAGTCCCACATATGCCAACAACATTATCTTCTTCTCTAATCATAAACATTTCACATTTAAAGCACGCACAACATCTCATCACCACATGATATATTTCATCTAGATAAAATTCCTTCCTTTATACCAAGTCCTAATGATTATTGAGTCTAGTAAAAGGATTTCTCAATTTACAATTAATAATATAGGGCATCAATAAGAATTTACAATACACTTTTTAATATATCTAAACAATTTCATAGATATTATTAATCTGTAGCTGGCTCTCAAAGAAGTAACATGCTTCACATCGTCCACAAGTCTTCATGGAATGAAAAGTATATTTATGTGTGTTAGTTCAAGCATCCTAAATATATCATCAACAACATGTCAACCTCACCGAACTAGCTTGAACCTTACCAAAATAATAAATCTTGAATAACTATCACTAGTTCCTGAAAACTCTTACTATGAATAGTATTCAGTAAACTTTACAGAGATCAAACATATCTTCATAACTTTATCTACACTTGCAACCACATCACCAGAACACATTCTAAAATTCTAATAAATCTTCATAAAACTCAATTCATTAGTACAAAACCTCACCAAACAAATATGTTCCTATAACTTTGTTAACTTTGTCCAAAAAGCATATATGTTTACATTAATGACAAACCCAATCATGAATGTAACATATAATAACTCAATCATCTCTAATCAACATCCAATCTTCCCTGCTAACAACATTCATTAGTTCATTCATCCTACCAATCCCTGCTTAGGCATTGATAGAAGTATAGATAAAAAACCATCTAGTCCCATCTTGTCATTATAGATCAGTAATCTCTCCCATCAATATATTTCTTCCTCATTTTCTTGTACTCACTCTCATAGTCATATCTCCCTAATTCATTCTTCTCTTAAGATTTTTCATTTTACATGTATATCTCTCCCCCATTGACATCAATGACAAAGGTGTCAATACATCAATTCTTGAAGTTCAATTATCTCCAATACAATCTTCAAAAGTGCCTAGGTATCAAAAGATATTGTAGAAAACTCATATCTAAGAGTCCTTAATGAATCATCTCAAGAAAATATACTCTCCCATAGAATAAGCATCAAGAATATAGTCGAGATAGGTATAGTGCTTTGATCATGCTAGACCGATACATTCCTACATCCATTATTTTGAAGAGAGTTGGGGAATTACCCCAAACATACCTCTTAGATACTCAAAAGTATCCTTAGCCAAAGGTTTTATGAATATATCTTCTATCTTCTCCTTTGTGCTAATATATTCCAATCTAATTTCTTTCTATGTAACATTTTCTCTTACAATATGATATTTTATTACAATATGTTTGGTCTTCAAATGTAATACTAGATTCTTTAACATGCTAATTGTACTTGTATTATCACAATATATGATAATAGGATCAGTAATTTTAATGCCAATATGCATCAACATTTTCTTCATCCAAGTTATTTGATTACAATTATTTATTGTTGCAACATATTCTACTTCGGTTGTACTCTGTGGTGTACAATTTTGCTTCTTGCTCAACTAGGAGACCAATCTTCGTCCCAAGAGGAAAGATCCACCACTTGTACTCTTTTTTTCCTCAACATTTACTCCCCAATTTGCAATAGTATATGCACATATTGTAAAATCATGTAATCTATCATACCATAGCCCATATTTCGATGTACCCTTCAAGCATCTGAAAATCATTTTTAATGTTGCAACATGTGTCTCTTTAGATTTTTCTTGAAATCTAGCTACAATCCCAACTGCATTATCTATATTAGGTCTTGTTTGAGTTAAGTATTGTACTCCTCCAAAAATAGATTTGTATCTTCTCTATACTGGACTTGGTGATTCATCCATGCTTGACAATTTACATCTAGTTACCATAGCCCGGTTCCAACTGGTTTACAATTCTCCATTCTAAATTTTGTCAATAATGTGTGTGTGAAAATTGTACTTGATCTATAGACACAACACTTCAGTAAAACATTAGAGGTTAGCAGAAATCAAAATCATGCAGTAAAATAGAAATTAATCTAACCAGGCAATTTACTACCTTCTAGTAGATGCGAGTATGTATTCTCAGATTGAACCGAGATCAGTGACCTTGACGATACCTAAATGAAGGATTTAAATGCAAAATCTAGATATGGAATGAATGCAATTAATCTATTTTTTTGGATTTTAGATTCAATAAGATGAAAAATGATATGAAATCTATGCTAATATGGAAATTGATATGCTATGCTAATCTAGAAATGAAATTCTAATATGATATGCTAAAATTTGAATGATCTCACAAAGTTGTTTGATTTGCAAAAGAAGCTCCAATTCTTCAGACACCAATTCGTCAGCATAAGTTTGCACAATTATGAGATATTTTGTAAAGAGCTGAGGCCTTAATTTATAGAAATCTAGGGCTTTGGAGGTGCATGAAAAAAAGCCATAAATCACTCAAATAACTCAGGTTGATTTTTGAGTTATTTTTAAATAAAGGATAATTAATTCACCAAAAACATGCAAAAACAGAGATCAACTCAAAATAGAGTTTAGCTTTAATTGATAATTGACAGTTGTCTTCTTTTCTTGAATGTGCATGATTTATTTATGAATTGATTTAATAATAAAGTGATTTATTTCCAACTTAACTGATTTTGAAAAATAAAACAATTGATTTATGGATTAATCAATTATTTTTCAAACTTTTATTCAAAAACAATATTATTAAAAATTGACAACTTGCTTTAATTAATTAAACAAGAATTCAATCAATTATTCATAGGATTTTGGATTTATTGTCAAATTTAAATAATACAATTTAGGAATAAATAGAATTAACTTCAATTAAATAATTAAGTGGCAAAATTAAATCTAATTAATTAAATATTTAGAATATTCAATTAATCAAACTTTAGGATAAATAGGATTTATCACCAAATAATTATTGAATTAGAGATAATTATGATAAATAGGAATATTGCTAGGAATATTGCC
Organism: Chamaecyparis obtusa; assembly: GCA_027943335.1. Taxonomy (NCBI): domain Eukaryota; kingdom Viridiplantae; phylum Streptophyta; class Pinopsida; order Cupressales; family Cupressaceae; genus Chamaecyparis; species Chamaecyparis obtusa. The sequence continues at coordinate 1,885,527 of BSBK01000329.1, read as the reverse complement.
CGATGCAGAATTTAGGATAATCAATTATGATTCAATGATATTCAAATGTGCATTAGGTTAGGACTTCGATGTCGATTTCATTTGATTTGAAGATGTAGGAGGTTAATGAACCTATAGCCCATTTTTGGGGTATTACATTTTGCCCCTCTTTGAGTTACTGTGCGAAGCGCAGTGTTTCAAAGACAATTTATGGCGATGTTTGAAACTAATATGAAGCAGAAATTGATTGAAATTGATATGAAATAGAAGCTGTGATATGAGATAGAAGCTGATTGAAAGATTTGATATGAAGATAATAGGTCCTGAATGACCAAAGATAATGTTAACTATAACATTAAATGAACTGATGATTGTGAAAAAATGTCAAAACACCTGATTCCAAACCTTATGATTGCGAAGAAGTGAGTGACTGATTCCAGACCCGATTGTCCTTATATTGAATCACATAGGTATCACATCTGAACCCTTCAATTACCGAAGAACCAAGGAAATAACACAATTGAACCGATAGTTGCAAAAACTGATACAATTTACCAGATTAAGAGAATACCAGATTGATATGGATCTCGATGAATCTGATATGCCCTAAGTGATGATTGATTTGCCTTGAGTGATGAGGTCTTTTGATGAATCGACAACTAGATGCGGTTGTTGTCTTGATTAATGAGGAAAGATATGATTTTAGATTTAGATTACAGACTTTGAATTATATGCAATACCATGCCCCCTTCAGGATTAAAATTGAAATCTGACAAGAAAATTCAGCGTTATGGTTTAGAAGCATGTTAATTGATTGGAGAAGTGGTTAAACACATTCAAGAATGCATTCTGCATCATTTAGAGGTCCTGGAGACCAAGTTTGACTAGGTGAAACCATGAGTTGACCATAGTTGACCGAGTTGAAATGTCGATAGTTTGATGTAAGATAATTAGTTAAGTTGAATTCTATATTTCTGTTATGATTGAAGGTCGATTATGTAAGCAGTGAATAATATAAATGATCTCAGATTTCAATTCTAATCCCGAAAAAGGATTCTACTTGTTGTTTCATTGGAGGAACCTTCTTGTAGGATTTAGCTCTTTGTTAGATTTGAAGATGTTATTGAAGAATCGTTTAAGCATTGAAGTTTGTTGAGTCATTGTGAGATCATGCAAACATGAAAAATGCAAAGAGACATGCAGAATGAAATGCAACCTAAGACCTAAGACCTAGTCACTGATCATGAGTCGGTCATTCTCATCATTGAATTTTTAGGTAACCAAATAAATCAATACAATGCCCACTAGTTATGAAACCATATACATATGAATATCAATTTGTATGCACAGGAATCAATACAACACCCACTGATTAGGAAACCATGGATATATGAATATTGATTAGGAATGTTGGATTAGATATAAGCACCAAGGCATAAACACCAGGATGACCTGAATATCATATCCATTTTGATATAGCAATTTGTATAAGCATCATAACATAAATGTCATGATGACCTGAATATGCCTTGCATTACAAACACATCGAACAGTCAAGAGATCATTCAAAATCCAATGTGAATTACCCGTAGTGACCCTTTATCATTCATATCCTTAGGTAAGATTGCGTTTCACAGTAGGAGAAAGAACTCACTCAAAAAGACAATAGTTAGATCAAACTTCCTTGAATTTTCTGGGTATCAATGGTTGAGGTACGCATGGCCATCCAATTCGAGATAGAGGCTTTTACAGTCGAACACCATTTCAATCCAAAATTTCCAAAGTTGTTAGATTTTCACATACAAGCAGAAGACAAAGAAAAGATTATGCCCCTAGTCATCACTCTCTAAATCATATAAAGGACATCATCGAAGAGCTCGAAGGGATATAATATGCAAAAATCTCAATGTGAATTAGTAAGCATACAAGGAGATAAAAGCATGTAAAAAGCATAGATTGTTTTTAGTTTGATGTTTGATTGCGTTGTTGTAGATGTAAAATCCTTTCTGGAGACAAGACTAACTGACTGACTCAAATGAAGCTTCAAAGGACTCTGACTGGATATGATACGTCTAAGATACATTAGAGGCCATAGGATATGACTTTGATTGCCCCCAAGTTTGAATATTGATAGGATACAGATGCTTGAGCTGATTGGTGTACAAACTGACTTATTGAAAAACAAACTGGGAGATATGTACAAACTAAAACAAGACTGAAAGCTGGGAAAGACCAAGATTGTGCTGATAGATGGAGCGTTTTGAAACAAGTGGCACCTATTTATCAGGTTTTCACCATCTTGGCAGAGATTCTATTTTTGCTACCAAGGCGCCTGTTTCCAGGTTTTCACCGAGGCACTTCTTTTTTTTTTTGATATTTTGAATTTTTACTTTTTTTTTGTACTTTTGATATTTTTTACTTTTTTTGCGAATCATCAAGGCACCTATTGCTATGTTTTCACCAAGATGTTCATTTTTTCAGGATCTTTTCCAATTTTTATAATTTTTTTAGGATATTTTACCATAGACTGAATGCCTTAGGCGTAGAATTTCTTCAAATGGAGAATGTTGATTGGTTCTCGGAGCTGTTCTCCTTTAGTCATTGGGAGTTGATAGGCACCAAAGCCAAAAATAGCAGTGATAACAAAGGGACCCAACCAGTTGGGTTCAAACTTCCCCTTGCATTCTCGATATGATTGATTTTTAGGATTCTCTCTCAAGACTAGATCACCAACCTAAAATTCTCTGTGTCTAACTTTCTTGTTGTAACCTATAGACATTCTCTTCTAATACACTCTAAGATTATCATATGCTTCTTGTCTATGCTCATCTAGTAGTTCAAGTTCTTGCAACCTAGACACTCTGTAGTCATCATCAGTTACTAAAGCATGCATTATGATTCTTAGTGATGGGATTTCAACCTCAATAGGTAGTACCACTTCAGACCCATAAACTAAAGCGAAAGGTGTAGCCCCAGTGGGCGTTCTTATACTTGTTCTGATACTGGTTCTGATACTTGTTCTGATACTAGTTTTGATACTTGTTTGGATACTTGGTATACCTGATAGCATCTTTTTCCATTGCAAACTCCCAAGCAAGATCATATCATGTAGTCCCAATGTCTAGCAAGGTGGAGAACAAGAGGGATTGGCAAGTTAGTGGAAGAGATGGAAGACAAGAGAATGAAGGAGAATGAAGGGGAGAAATCCTCAAGGGAAACTTCCTCAAGAATACCCAAGCTAGGGAAAAAAATTTCATGTAAAGCACATTTGGACAAGCAATGAAATGCCAGCATAGGATAAGTCACAAAAGCGTAATGCCAAAGAAGGACAGGATGTAGTCCAAAGGAGTAGACATGTCAAGAGGCTTCATAGCACCATGTTTTACTTTTTTTCTTTTCTTTTATAGATCAAGACCAAAGGGGGAAAGGATAGCGATAGATATGAAGGCTAAACATGAAAGGAATAAAAGAAAAATCACTGTAAGATAGCTCACAAGATAGCCAAATGTTTGTGTATAGATCAACATTGTCAAGATCAAAGAGAGAAGATGGAATGGATAAAATATGTAGAAGAACTATGCATGATGCCTGATTACCAAGTTTTCATCAAGGTACTTATCCAAAGTGCCACAAGGGAGTGGTTTTCACCATAGGATGAATTTATTTCTCTTTACTTTTGCTACCAAGGTGCCTGTTTCCAGGTTTTCACCAAGGCACGTTTTCAATTTTTTTTCATTTTTTTTTTCTTTTAATTTTTTGGAAGAAGGCAAGCTTTTTAGATAATTCTCCTTGAAAGGATAAACCATGATATGCCAAGGATTCAAAATGATATGCTCAAAGATGCTGATAGGGAAAGGGAGATGGAAGACAAAAATGGAGGATAAGGTTTTATGTAAAGTGAGTGAGGTTTGAGGATAGGAGGAATATTAGGAAAATAAGGAAAAATGATAGAAGGTAGAAGGATAATGAATGGAAGGATTGTGAAAGGGTAGATGGAAAGGAAGGAAAGATCAACATCAACACACACCTTGAAGGGTGGTGAGAGGATGGAGGAAACATGAATGAAGGAATACATGAAGGAATATGGTGAATAGAGAGTAGAGGTTGTGGTTTAGGTGCATGGAATGGAAGAATATTTTTGGAAGAAGATGAGGTGGAAGTCTTTGGAAGCTTGAATGTCAACTTTACTTTTTGCTCAAAACCAGACTCTTTCAAGAGAGACTTTGGAATTCATATAGCCATAGGCTTTTCATTTCTTTTTGATGATCTAGAGAGAATATCTTTAATGATGGATTTTGGAACCCATACTTGTCTTGTAGTTTTTTTCTTAGATATCTCTTTTGACTTTATGCTTCCATGTTGATTAAAGGAGACATGGTGATCTTATCTTTTTGATGGATTCTTGTATTGCTTCTTTTTCTTGTATTGAACATTCAAGTTACTTCCAAAAGACTTGGGACTTATGGAAGAAGGAGGATATGACTGGTTTAGATGGGTGGGTGGATGAAAATGATTCAAGGGTGTGCATCTATGTTGATCTTGAGGAAAGATGGGAGATGGAGGTATGTAAGGACCCAAGATGGATGGAAAATTAGGAGAGTTAGGAGGGGAAAGTGAAGGGACATAAGGACCTAAGATGGAAGGTAGACGTGAAGCCCTTAGTAGTGGTGAAAGAGGTCCAAGGATGGATATGGAAGATACAAAAGGATAATCAATAAGTTCATCAACATCTATATGACAACCAAGGATATCAACATCTTTAGAGTGAGCATTAGAATTTTCAATAGAATCGTGGACATCTTGAATATGAGTACCTTCTTTGATAGGATTTTTCAAAGCTTGCAAAGACTTAGAAAGAGTAGAAAGTGGAAGCGAAAATGGAGTGGTAGAATAAGAAGATGGAAGACTTTGATCTTGACAAGGATCTTTGGATAGCATAAGCACATAATTTTTCTCTTGATTTTCAATAGGCTTAACATTGGAAGTAACAACACCATTTTTACCAACCTTAATGGAAGTATCATCTTTGGAAATTGGAAGTGTAGTAAGGTTATTTTGATTGTCAATAAGCTCAACAATGTAAGTAGCATCATGATCTTGCTTAAGAGAAGACTTAAGACATGGTGGAATGCATGAAAAAGGATGTGCGGAATCAAAAGAACCCTGAAGCGAATAAGAGACATCATGAAAAGGATTGGATGACATGGAGGTTTCTTGATCTTGATATTTCTTTATGTTTTTTTCTTCATCATTTTTAGATTCCTCTTGACATGGAGCCACTTCTAAGGACAAGGAAGCATGTTGGGATTGTATGGAAGACTTTGGAAGAGATGATGAAGGACTAGCTGAAGTAGGCATTATAGCATATAAAGGCTTAGGCTCTTTAGGTTTAGCATTATTGAAAGTATTTGCAGCCAAGTGAAGGTTAGCTTGAGTATCTTTAAAAGGTAGCCCTTGAGAATAATTATAGGAAAGTGCATGAAAAGTATTAGGACCTTTGGTCGATGAAGGACTTGTGAAAGATTTGAAAGACTCAAAAGCTTTAGGAAATGTATGGGTATTGGAGGAAGTAGGGGATGGAAGGGAACCATCACAAGACAAAGGTTCAGCATTAACATGATCTTTCTTGAGAGTGTAATCTTTATTTTTAGCATGAGAATTCTTAGAGGAGAGATCCTTATAGTATTTACTTTTGTAATCAGCACGAAAAAAATTTCTCTTCCTCAAGTGAAGTAGACATGTCATCTAGGTATTGCTCACAGAATTCATGAAAGTCTCTTTCAAAATCTGAATCATATGGATCACCCTCATGATCTATCCAATGTGACGGCCCATTTGTAGTAAGCGGGAACACATGACGAGGAGGATTCTTAGGAACAAAGGTGTCATAGGTATCATTACATTGTCTATCACTATAGTCATCATAGTATTCAAAGATGGGCATGTCACTCACTGTGGAAGACGTATCATAAGGGTTATCACATTGCTCAAATTTTGTCTGGGGGCATGGTGACATGTACAAGTCTTTATCAAATGGAAAAGGGCATAGAGATTCCATGGAGAACTCTTTAGGTTCCTTTTCTTTCTCAAGTTTGTTAAGCTTGACTTGCATAGCATGCATCTATTTCATCATAGTGGTGATTAGAGTTCCTTCCTCATGTGTACTGATTCTTTGAGACATGTGTACTGATTCTCAATGGGTACTGCTCTATTCTTGACACAGTGATTTGTTCGACAGATTCTGGAAATGGGCTGAAAAAGTTGGGTCTCTGATAGTTTTGACAACTTTCTGACAATTTTTTGAAATTTTCCCAAATGACACTCTGCAGACTTGTACGACAATGGGTATGTTGTGAAATGACAGTTGAAAAGCTCGTATGACAGTTGCAAAAACTCACATGACAGTTGCTAGCATGATTTGACTTTTTGAATTTGACTGATAGAAAGACTCGTACGACACTAGGTTCTTTACCATACTGTAGTTGAGCAGTAATGAAATGACATTTGATAAAAACTCATATGACTTTCTGACCTCCTGAGATGACTTTTGACTCCAGAAAGGAATTTCACTTCAAATTTTGCAAATTCAGGGTTTTCAGTTTTGGATTGTTTGCAAATGGTACTGTCCAAATTTGAAGAGTAGACCAGATTTGTTCATTTTTAGTAACCAAATAGATAAACAAGCATGTAAAATAGCAAGCAAGTGATTTCAAGCACATCTGAAAACAATGAACAAGGGCAAAAGCAACCTTGCGCATGAACAATCAAGTGACTGAATTGTGCTAATCTCTGAGAGTGCTAATTGTGTATGTTCAAAAAAGTTTTGTAATAACACACATATTCCTAAAAATGAAAATTTGGCCTCACTATGGTTTTTAGTAATGGTTTGACTCTACAACTTTTATGATCCAAAGGGGTGAACTCCAATCCCAGCGCACCAGGGTTTTGACACAATCAGAGAATTTAATCAATCAAGAGCTGCTAGGGAGATCTAACAACCCAACAATGAACCACACCTGTGAAGATTTCTTCCACAAGGACATTTATATAGTGGCTATCACTACCATGGTGAAAATGGCTATTACCACTTGAGGTTTCGTCAACGTGGTTGACCCAATTAAGGGAATGTCCACTATGGTTAACCCTCTCTAAAGGTGACTCACAAAATATACCACATGGAGACTGGTTCCAGATTCAAGGATTTGGGTTTCTGGTACTATCCAAAAAGGAAGTAGAGCATAAATCCCCTAGCCTTTTCACTTTTAACCCAAAAAAAGTAGACAGATTAATTCGACACGCTAAGACCAAGATTATCTCACAAAGATCTATGACATCAACCCCTTACGATCTATCAACCTCTTCAGAGAGAGAATGCATCGATCAAAATTTGAAGACACACGGATCTAGTGGAACATGAGACTCCCTCAGTATCCTCCCTACCTACAAGGGTTCCTTCATTGAGAGGAGCTTCACTGGAAACTCACTCTCTCAAGAGCCCCGAATAGTGTTCATAGGGCCTATTTACTATGTGTAACAAAGATACTGAAAGCAAATCTATGTTCATTTTTATAGACCAAATGAAATCTATGATGTGAAAGCAGTAAAGGTCACACAAGCTTGACACACAAGATGTTCTTTTTAATCCAAATCAAAATGTTATCAGCTGAAAAAGATTACCTAAATTCCTCGCAATGCACTTAGTAGATGCTTACCTATTTTTAGCAATTCTTGCACTTTTCCCAATCCAAAACCGGTGAAAATCAATCAAAAATAGAGAATTTCAATTGTTAGGGTTAGCTGTTAGTTGAAATTTGAAAACCAAATTTGACAAACTACCTGAAAAAGTGAAACGACAATTGAACACTGGTACAAAAACTTGTATGACAGTGGGTTACCTCTTGGATGACAGTCCAGAAACTCATACCACTCTAGGTACCAGATCATTCAACAATCGAGATTCCAAACGACACTTTAATCCTGCTGATATGATTCTTGAACAAATCAACTATCGTATGGCAATGGGTATCCTCCCAGATGATAGTCCAGAAACTCATACGACACTAGGTATCAGATCATACGAAAATCGAGCTTTCAAATGATAATGTTTTTCTGATGATACGAGCCTCGATCAAATCAATTATCGTACGACAATGGGTATCTCTTGATACGAGTTTTTGACAAAACTCGTACGACAACTATACGGACAAAAATTAAAAATCATAGTGTACGAACAGTTTTCATAGAAAAAGTGCTAAAACAAAAAAAAAACCTTTTTTGCAAGCAAAAAAGAGACAAAAAATAACATCTTGCAGAGTATACCAAAACCCTTGAAACCCTTAACCTCAAAAGATAGAAAATTGATAGAAATGAAGGCAAACCTATTTTAGGGCCCCATGGTGGGCACTAGAAATGTGAGTGTGAAAATTGTACCTGATCTATAGACACAACACTTCAGTAAAACATTAGAGGTTAGTAGAAATCAAAATCATGCAGTGAAATGGAAACTAATCTAACCAGGTGATTTACTACCTTCTAGTAGATGCGAGTATGTATTCTCAAATTGGACTGAGATCAGTGACCTTGATGACACCTAAATGAAGGATTTAAATGCAAAATCTAGATATGGAATGAATGCAATTAATCTATTTTTTTGGATTTTAGATGCAATAAGATGAAAAATGATATGAAATCTATGCTAATATGGAAATTGATATGCTATGTTAATCTAGAAATGAAATTCTAATATGATATGCTAAAATATGAATGATCTCACAAAGTTGTTTGATTTGCAAAAGAAGCTCCAATTCTTCAGACACCAATTCGTCAACATAAGTTTGCACAATTATGAGATATTTTGTAAAGAGTTGAGGCCTTAATTTATAGAAATCTGAGGCTTTGGAGGTGCATGAAAAAAGCCATAAATCACTCAAATAACTTAGGTTGATTTTTGAGTTACTTTTAAATAAAGGATAATTAATTCACCAAAAACATGCAAAAGCAGAGATCAACTCAAAATAGAGTTTAGCTTTAATTGATAATTGATAGTTGTCTTCTTTTCTTGAATGTGCATGACTTATTAATGAATTGATTTAATAATAAAGTGATTTATTTCCAACTTAACTGATTTTGAAAAATAAAATAATTGATTTATGGATTAATCAATTATTTTTTAAACTTTTATTCAAAAACAATATTATTAAAAATTGACAACTTGCTTTAATTAATTAAATAAGAATTTAATCAATTATTCATAGGATTTTGGATTTATTGTCAAATTTAAATAATACAATTTAGGAATAAATAGAATTAACTTCAATTAAATAATTAAGTGGCAAAATTAAATCTAATTAATTAAATATTTAGAATATTCAATTAATCAAACTTTAGGATAAATAGGATTTATCACCAAATAATTATTAAATTAGAGATAATTATGATAAATAGGAATATTGCTAGGAATATTCCCTGATGCAGAATTTAGGATAATCAATTATGATTCGATGATATTCAGATGTGCCTTAGGTTAGGACTTCTATATCGATTTCATTTGATTTAAAGATGTAGGAGGTTAATGAACCTATAGCCCATTTTTGGGGTATTACAAATAAGTCCTTAAGCTATTTTGTTTGTGATATGAAAATGTCATCCTTTTGTTGTGTAATCTACAATCCCAAAAATTATTTCATCTCACCAATCACGTTCATTTCAAATTCATCTTTCATTTCATCTAAAAATATCTTACTTGCTTCATCATTGCCTAAAAAGATAATATCATCAATAAATACTTCAACAATCAGTATTTCATCATCATTTTTTCTTAAGTACATTTTACTATATACATTACCTTTCTTGAATTCCAAACTGATCAAGTATTTGTCTAACCTTTTAAACCAAGCTCTATGTGTCTGCTTCATTCCATACATTGCATTCTTCAATTTTCAAACCATATCCCTATCATCTATTAAAGAAAATCCATCAGGTTATTCAATGTATACTTCCTCCTCAAATTCTCCATTAAGAAAAGTTGATTTTGCATCCATATGATATACCTTGAAGTTTTTACTACAAGATTATGCTAAGAACATTCTAACTACCTCAAGTTTAGCCAAAAGTACAAAATTTTCTTCAAAGTTAATACCTTCTTGTTGCCAGTATCCTTTACATACCAATCTTTCTTTGTTTCTTACCACTTCACCTTGCTCATTCATCTTGTTCTTGAAAACCCATTTTGTGCCAATAACATTCTTTCCTTTAGGTCTAAGGACCAATTCATAAGTCTTGTTCTTTTCAATTTGCTCAATTTCTTCTTTCATTGCTTTCATCCAATGTTCATCTTTGCATGCTTCATCTGCAGTCTTTGGTTCAACTTGAGATATTAAACATAGTTCTTCATTTACCTTGTTCCTTGTCATAACTCATTTGTTTACACTTCTAATGATTCGATTCATAGGGTGATTTCTAGGAACATATTTAGGTGTTCCTAGTTCAGATTTGACTTCTTCTCTAGGTGTTGATTCATGTTTAACTCTCAGTTCCAATCTAGCCTCTTCAATTTATAAATCATTATCATTTTCATAAAATAATTCTTTCTCATCATTCTGATTAATGTTAGTTATTTGTCTTTTATCTTCATCAAAATCATAATCAATAATCCTCTCCTGAATTATGAACTTTTCATCAACCTTCACATTAGTCCTCTCATCAATAGTCCTCAATCTTTGATAAAAAAAAGTTGTATACTTTACTTTTCAATGAATAGCCAATAAAAATTCCTTCATCACTTCTAGCATCAAACTAATATAAAATTTACTTCCAAAGATTCTAAATTATTTCACAATAGGTGTGTGTCCAAACCAAAGTTCATAAGATGTCTTATTAGTACCTTGTCTAATATAAACTTTGTTCATTGTGTAAACGAAGGTGTTCACTGCTTCTCTCCAAAAGATATGTGATATATTACCTTCAAGAAAGATAGCTCTAGCTACCTCATTAACTGATCTGTTTCTCATTTCTGCTATACCATTATGCTATGGTATCCTAGGTATTGAAATTTATCTCTTAATTCTATTATCTTGACAAAAGATGTTAAACTCATTTGAAGTAAATTGTCATCCTCTATCATATCTCAAAGATTTAATCTTTAAGCCATATTCATTCTCAACTATATTATTCAATAGCTTAAACTTCTCAAATGCTTCAAAATTTTCATTATGAAATATTACCCACATCATTCTTGTAAAATCATCACTAAAAACCATGAAGTACCTTTCACCATATAATGCTTTTGTCCGTGTAGGTCCACATAAGTTTGTATGTACAATCTCCAACTTGATTGATGTTGTATATTCTTGGAAATGAATTCTTTCTTTTTTTGTCCATAACACATTCCTTACAAACCATGTTAGTAGGCTTCACAATCTTAGGAAAGTATCTAACTACATTAGATGAGCTGATCTTCACAATGTTATCAAATTTGATCTAACAAAATCTCTTATGCCATAGCCAACTGTCATCCATTTTAACAATCAAACATTCCATTTCATTAGGTGACAACTGAAATGCATTACCTTTTCTCTTTATTCTTGTTCCAATCAGTTTGTCATCACTCTCTTTAATAACACAAGTCTTATCCATGAAATATAACCTATATCCTTTTGTCCATAAGTTGTCTAACACTTAAAAGATTATGTTTCAATCCATCAAAAAAGTAGACATATTCAATGTTGTTCTTTCCATCAAGTCAAATAGATCCTTTTTCCTTAATCTAACATGGTGCATTATTTCCAACTCTAACTATTCCTCCATCATATCTATTAGGTTCAAAAAAATTATCCATATCTCTCGTCATATTATGAGAACATCCACTATCAATTATCTAATCAGACTTTTTCTTTTCTACATGCGAAACTAAAGATTTTTCTTCTCTTACCCCTTCTTCATCAAAATTTTCATCTTTAATAGAAAAATATCCTATTTCATCTTCATTTTCATCATCACTTTCTAAAAAATTTACATCTTTAAATGTAATTTCTCCTTCTTCATCAACATAACAATAATTTTTTGTCTTAGGGTTATAAGGTTTTCTATATCTAACCTTGTTTTCTCTCTTAGGACATTTAGATTAAAAATGATCAAATTATTTGCATTTCCAAAATGAAAAAGATTTCTTACCTTTAGGTTATCTCCTTGCAATTAGTGTCATTGCATCATCAAACTTATTTTCTTTTTCTTTCTTAGCTACCCAATCTCTAGCATAATATCCACTAGTACTTGCAATTCTTGTCAACATAGGTATGTCCTTTTGTATGCTAAAATTTTTTTCCATGCTAGGTGATCCTTCCTTCTATTTCAACCATTTCTCGCATGCCTATAAATTTCCAAGTAGAAATTCTTTGGTGAGATCAGATGTAATCATTTCTTCAATGATATGTGCTTTGTATTCGTACACTGGTGGTAGAGATTTCACTATCTTCCATATGACTTCATTATCTAATTTCCTTCAACTGCAACTCTTAATTCCTGCAACAATCTCAATTATCCTCCTAAAGTAACCTCTTATAGTTTCATCTTCCTTCATCTTAGCACTTTCAAACATACTAATATAATTCTACAATTTAGATTTCTCTAAAGTTTCATCTCCTTCAAAATTATTTTCCAATTTAGTCCAAAAATCAATTGCAAGTCTTAGATCTTTTACCTCGGTATATCATGTATCTGAAAGAGATGATAAAATAGCCTCTTCAGCAAGCATATTTTATATGTATTGGTTCTTTTCTTGATCTGTACATGAATCAAGTTTGTCTTTTTCTATAATTGTCTTCTTCATGTTGATAGCCAACTAGTAGTCAAATCCAATGCATAGAAAATATGTCTTCATTCTTTCCTTCCAATTGTCAAAATTAACTTCATCAAACTTAAAACTTTCTTTCTTAAAAAATGTACTAGCCATGGATCTCCTTAAGCTATTAAAATTTTCCTTCAAGTGCCTAATGCTCTGATACCAATTGTTAGAAGGTAAAGTCCACCAACACAACTGAGGGGGGGTAAATCAGTTGTGAGTATAATTAACTTACATTAAACTCTATCAAATATTAAGCTTGTAATCAATAATAACAATAATGAAAATATAATAAACATACACAATAAAACTAGATTTGTTAACTAGGGAAACCCTTGCTTAGAGGAAAAACCCTGGTGGGAATGATGCCCAAAATATAATGTACTAATATAAAACTTCCTTTTGAAAGGATGGACCTTTCTAGAAGTCTTTTACAATGCAATAAATACATGTGATTCTCTATTAGGAGACTTTGGATCCCTAATAAAAGATCCCAAACATGTGAGGAGTTGAAGAGAAACACAACGAAGACAACTGAACCCACTATCCAAATTGCTTCAAGACTATCTTCACTAAATAATATTTAGGATAACACATCCAAGGGTGAAATGACTAAAACAAAAACTCCCATTTCTTATACAATGTATTTGAATTCCTCAACATGCCAAAAAAATCAAATTTTTCTCTCATCATAAAGATTTTGCAGTCAAATCTTGCACAACATCTCATGACCGCATGATATATTTCATCTAGATAAACTTCCTCTCCTTTATGGAAAGTCCTAATAATTATTGAGTCAGCTAAAAGGATTTCTCAATTTATAATTGATAATATAGGATATCAATAAGAATTTACTATACACGTTTCAATACATCTAAATAGTTCCATAGAATTATTAATCTGTAGTCGGCTCTCCAAGTAGTAACACACTTCACATCTTCCACAAGTCTTCACGAAATGAAAAGTAGATTTTTTCATGTTTATTCAAGCATCCTAAATATATCTTCAACAACATATCAATGTCATTGAAATAGATTTAACCTCACCGAAATGATAAATCTGAAATAAATGTCACCAATTCCTGGAAACTGTCACTGTGTTTGCAGTCTTCAAAAAACTTTTCATAACTCGAACATATCATCATAACTTTATCTATGCTTGCAACGAAATCATTAGAACACATTCCTTAATTATATTAAATATTATCCAAACTCAATTAATTAGTATAAAACCTTGCCGAAAAAATTTGTGCCTCTAACTTTGTTAACTCTATTCAGAAAGAGAATATGTTGACATCAATGATGAAACCAGTCATGAATGTTACATGTTAGGTCAATTTTCTATCATTTGCAAAATCCTTTGTAATTGGCCTTTTCCCTGTAATGTTTTTGTTTTTCTATCCTACCGTGCCTGCAATCTCAGTCTTGACTTGCGATGAAAATATTTAGTGTTTCATGGTATGCGTGTCCTGCCCCTGGTAGTTTATGTTGTCACCTGGCCCTGGTTCAATCTGCATTCCCTAATCTGCAAAACCCAGAAAGATTTGCCAATTCTAAGGTCCACGGGAAGCATTTTAAATTTCTACCACAGTGTCGAAAACATATTGTGTTTTTGAAAATCCATGTTGTTTTCGACCTTTTTGGCCTGCATAAAAACTCTTTGTCTTTTTGGCTTCTTTGTTTGCCTTTCGATCTGTCAAAAATTCCTGTGTGTTTTCGACCTCGCCTGTGCTCTTTTCTGTCAGCTCTCCTTGTTCTCTTTCTTAACTATGCAAGTACGACGGTGTGGGGCCAGTTGGAGGAGATCAACGATCGGCGTGTGATCGCATGGAATATTCCTTACCCATGAGATCATGCGCCTACCGTTGATTTTGTATGTTCCAGCATTACTTCTATTTGGTGGGCCCAGTGTCAGAAGGGGGACAAATGGCACGATCTTATAGGCTATCACATGGCTGCATGTCATATTTTTCTGACATGCGATCATGCGACCGCTTGCCATTTGTCCACGGGGGGCCCGTTGTCTTTTGTTGCTGTTTGGCGGTGTGATGATGTTTCGGCGGTGGGCCCGGGAGATGCAGAGGAGGCGGACATGTGACAACCTGTGATTGGCTGTCGCATGGTCACATAGCCCAAAATTTGGCTATGCGATCATGCGACCACTTGCCACGTGTCCTTGTTCGCGGTTGCGGAGTTGTGCGGTGGCAGTTTTCCTGTGGTGGTGTTAACCGGTGGCGGTTAATGTTAATGAACTGTCGCATGCTCGCATAGCCCATTTTCGGGCTATGCGATCATGCGACAGGGTGCCACATGTCCATGGCACTTGCGGTGATGACTCTTGTTGGCGGGTGGACACGTGGTGGTTTTTGATTGATCCGTGCTGGTAGGGTGCTAAGTTTTGAATGCGGGCCCGGCTGGGGGTTCTCGGAGATGATCATGACGGCAGGTGGGTGCATGGTAGTGGTTTGCCACATGTTCACGTGGGCCAATTCCATGACTTGCAAACATGCGATAAACCCTTTTTCGGTGACGATCTGGCATCGGCAGTTAATAGAAGGCAGGTAAATAACGGGTGGTCGCATGCTCGCATAACCCATTTCCAGGTTATGCGATCATGCAACCAAGCATAATTTTGGGCTTGATTCTTGTGGCGATTAGTGATATGACTGTGCAGTTGCGCGGCTAAGAGAAAAATGGTTAAAGGCTTATTTGCCGCCAAATGCATGATAACCGTTGCAGTTTGAAGTTTGATTTTCTGAGCGATAGGGGGTACCTTTGTTTGTGGAATTGAATGTTGAAGCGACCCTATTTGGCGAGAAGCGATGTGCAGTGTGGTCCAGGGTGCTTGGCAGTTGTTTACAAAGGGATTTGTACCATGAGGAATGATTACACTCTTCGCTCGAGAGGTCTTTACAGGTGGCTGATTTGACTGGTTTCATGGTAACTTCTAGTTCTCCTTCCTGGCTCACAGATTTTCATGATTGCAGATCTATTTGAGTTTTTCTTTCTCTGGACTGCTTGGTTTCCCACCTTTGTAATAAATTCTATTGTAAATTTTGGCATGTCGGGTGGTTGAGACCTTAGCCCTAGCTGTCTAAAGCTTGTTGCATCCGATCTTGAGGATCCCAAGGCAGCTAGTGGTATAAGTTAGAGAATTTTTGACTTTGCAGGGGTTCTGAAATCTTATTGCTTTTGGTCCTAGGTTGTTGACTGTATTATACTGATAGAGGTCTAGTTTTGTGATTTTCTCTGGTCTTGGTGTTATTCTAATTGTATGCTAATTCTGGATTTGTTAATGAGAACACCATTGAATCCCAATCTTCCATCTTGTGTATGTCTTCTTGCTTGTCTCTGAGCTCATATATGTTAATGTCACAAAGTGTGTTAATGTATGGTAAACAAATAGTATTTTGAATTCATCTCTGAGTTTCTAACAAAGTTAGGATTAAAGCCTTTTAGGTGGATTCAGTGAGTTTACAGCTAGGTATAGAATTTGATGTCCTTATGCTTGAGGGAAAGGGGTAATAGGCAAAGCACTTACTCTGGTTTGCATTGTGTTTGATTTAAGATATTTAGTTGAGGTATACAGTTAGGTGAGTCTGAGCCCTAGGATAAGGCACTAGTCTTTTCTCTTGAAGTCATGGTTAACAACCACACAAACATAAACATTCATTTGATAAACCTTTTGTAGACTTGTGTTGAGCATTGTATACATCATTTTGAGACTCCTTTAGAGAAGTGAGTCAAGGGTACACCCACCTGAGCATTGAAGCTCAAAGTGAAGAAGGATCTTTTGATCCTTGTCAGTTGGTCCCCTTCCTTGTGGACTTTGGAGTGGTGATAGAGTTAGGATTTTATTTATGTTATCCATCAAAGTGTAAATCTGCAAGTTGAAGATCAAAGGGAATAATCCACAACCAACATTACATATAAGAACACAATCATATCTAGTCAACATCCAATATTCCTTGCAAACAAAATGCATTAACATTCATGCCAACATATGTATATGTGATTTTTAATATATGAACTGTTGATGTAATTCTACATCAGTAAAGGGAAGATCTCTAATTCACTAAGGACTATACTCAGTGCATTAGTAGATGCATTCTTATCGATTCAATTTTTTATTTTCAACAATTACTTCTATTTTGTATTAGGGAAATAAGACCAAATAGTAGTGATCCACACTGGAAGTGAGCCACCTATCTATTAATTAACCAATTTCTCTATACTTGAGAGTTAACCCTCTCCATGGTTTTACCTATCTTGGGTTTCCATGAAAAAAATATAGTGTTATGTGTTGTCATGATATTTGCTTTTAGTTCTTTTGTTTTAAGCATAGTTAAAATATGTTATGTCATCACATGCTTAAATGCTTTAAATTTTTTAATGGTATATTGATTCATTTCTCCTCTTAGTACACCGAATGTTCAACAATTGGTATAACAACTAGTTTCTTTGGAAGAGTCTAACCGCTCGAAGGAGATCCTAGAGGTTGAACATTTTTCATTGACATCCACCATGGGTGAGAATTAATTTATGTCTATATATGAAGGTCTTGAATCGGTTGAATACAAAAACAAAGTCTTAATAGAAAATCTACAAATAAAGAATGATTGTATCTTAAAGTTGAAAGAGCATATCTAGAAGTTCAATTCAAGGTACAAAGAAGTATGTAATAAGATCATGTTAGAAAATAAAACTATCATCGAGCTAAGTGCCAAATTCAAAGAAGATAAAAAGAATAAGATGCTTTTGAATAATATAATTAAGATAAAATCCAATGAATGTAAAAAGTTTCAATAAGAGATCTTATATCTCAAATCAAATCAAGAAGAAGGCAGGAAGAGAAAAGAAAAAATTAAATCCAATTCAAAGAAGCTAGATGAAATACTAAACTCTCAAAGGTCTCAAACATAAAAGAAATAACTTGGATGAAATTTTGGTGGATGTTATCATAGTTCAATCAAATAAAATGATCAATTGGTTCTGATAAGTGAAGATCAAATTGCACTTGATAAATGTAAGGCTCTGGTAAAATCCTAGGTAAGTATGAATTTGTATTCCTATAATGGTCATTGTTTCAAATGTAATAAATCAGGGCATAAAGCTACAAATTGTAGAAGTAGGTCAAATCTAATCAATAGGTATTTTTCAATAGATGTTTCAATCGTAAGATTTTTAATCATAAAGAAAGTCAATGTAGGAAAACTAATATTTATAACAATAAGTTTGATCATTAATGTCATACATATTTTAAATATTTTCATAAATCTAACTAGTGTAGGTTAAGAGAGAAGAAATAAGGAAACCAATGCTTCAAATGCAATAAAGTTGGTTGTATAGAAAGTTTCTATAGATTAGTTAATACTAAGTAGAGTGAACTGAAAAATATGATTAACAAGGAATAGATCAAAGAAGAAATGAAGAAAAAATGTGTAAAGAAGGAGGATGGTAGATCTGGCTCTAGTAAAAATATATATTCTAGTATCTAGTATTCTCACACTAGTACATTTGAGACCTTTTTCCGATGGTTGAACGTCTGAATTTAGACAGTATACTATCGATTAAGCGACACCACCTGACATCACAGTTTTGCAGTTGAAAAAATTGATGATTTTTTTAGGCGTCATAATTATGACAACCATGGTCATCGCAAAAAGGGGGTGCAAACATAGCGAACCTATCGTCGGACCTATTTGTGTGGTAACCCCACAATAGTGGGTTACACTTTTTTAGAGATGCTGATTTTTGCTGAAATAACACATTTTTAATAAAATATGATGATTTAAGCCTTGAAAGGTTTCATTTGAAGGAATTAATTACAAATGGTCAGCACAAAGCCTCTTAGATAAAAAAACATTGATATAACATTTATACTCCTCATTCATGTCTACAATGGAGTCTCCTTCGCACCTATTAAAATACTGACAAAAAATCACTTCAACTTTATCTTTTGGCAGATCAAATGAATCCATTTGAAAAACCTATCTATGTAGTAAGGCACTACTAACAAAAATCTTTCCAATGATTATAATGATAATATGTATTAAGTTTATTATGACTTTGTATTTTTAGTTTTACTAAACATAGATATGTCACTATATGTCTGCCTCTATGTTCAAAGCTTATTGAAAAATAGTAAATAAGAGAAAAAAAATCTTTAAAAATATCTATGCCCTAGGTATTGAAGTTATATTTCTATAAAAAAGAATAAAAATGAAATTGGACAAATACATGACAAGTTATAAGCTATGTAGTCAAGGTATGTCAAAATTACGGTTTAGTCAACTACAAACATTAATAAAATATGCAATTATCATGATAATGTCATCAAACCAATTGCATAACCTTAGTATGGATGTTAAAAAACTAAATTAAAAATAATCACATTGATATCTATTTTAGAAAAAAAATTATGCTCTATGAAAACAATGTAACTCTTTGAAAATGACATTTTTAGAAACATACCAGTTTTTGTGGGAGAAAGAAAAAACTATTCAAATAAATTCAAAAATAAAAATAAAAAATATATTTAGAATCTAGACAGAAAATCCTAAAAGACTCTAATTTACTTCATCTTCGTATTTCAAATAGTTTAACGACAATATGCATAAGAATCTGAAATTTTTTTTCAAAATGTAGAGTTCAGTGTCCATTTAGGAAAAAAAGTGTAACCCACTATTGTGGGTTCACCCTATGGTCATTGAAATTGGGACACCTATCCATCGCAACAAATACAAATGATGACGACCCATCAGAATCTATTGACGGGTAGTCGTCATTTGTAACTTGTTCCCTGACGGAAATGCTATTAATGCAACAGATATCTGTTGGAAGTTTATGACAAATATCCATCATTTGTGGTTTGTAACGATGACTATGATGTACATATGATGGACAAGCATCACACATTTGTGATGAATATCCATCGTTGATGGTTTTTAACTAATAGCAATGTTATTAAAGTGATGGATAGATGTCATATGGTTTTGACAGATAACCATCGCTATTGTATGGTCATCGTAGTTGCGATGACAATTAGTTTTTAAAAATATATATATTTTTGTCGATCGAGTTGGTATCGATTTAGAATGGTGTTCTTGTAGATATGGTTCCTGCTCATGATTTGGTTATGGATCATTTGGAGATGACTTTGCAATAGATTCGGTAGTGGCTCATGGATTATTGAGTTGAGCCTAGAGACTTGGATTTGGAATGGATCCTACTGAATCAAGACTTGTGACAGAGACTACTCTAGCACAAGAAGATAGTGTGGCAATCAGAGATGCATTCTTCTTGATGTGTTCATGGGATATATTCTGACCTTATTGCATTCAGATCTGATTCGAGAAACTTCTTTACTTCTTTGGTCTAAATTTGATGTGCTTTGTTCCTTTGGAGTGTAGCAGTGACTTGACTTGGAGTTTGAGTAGACTGTGCATTGATCAGCTTGAAGACAGAATCAAGCTACTCTTTGTGTTGTTGTTGAGATCGGGTTGTGATGGATCACTGGGATCATCTACCATTTTTTCCATAGTTTAGAATGAGTAAGATGTGATGTCGAGAGAGTGACGTGCATAACTTGCACATTGGAGATTCGTAGATCACTATGGTGTCTATGATGAGTTGGGAGAAGTCTTCTTCTTGGTGAACCGAGCTAAGAGACTTAGATTATAGAAAGTGGATCATTTGATGTGACTTATGAGACATTGAATGCCTCTTCACAGTAGATTTGTGGTGCGGTCTAGGGTGTTTCTTTGTGACTGGGTTCTTGACTGAGATCTATTGATTTGGTAGCCATTGAGATGGATCGATATATATTTGTCATCCGTGGATTGAGATCTTAAATTATTGAGCTTTTCTTTGTTTCGAGAATAGTTTAACATTCTCTACTGAACAGGGCCACCCACGTGAAGGTGGAAGCTCATCTGATCCCTCCTAGGAGCCTTTGATGACTCTTTATGATATTTTAAGATCTCTAAGATGTATTATAGGGATTGTAAAAGGTCATAAAGGGTCATAAGGGGTCCTGAGACACAACAGCTAAGAAACATAAATGTAGGTATCATGGTCACATTTTTTTAAAAACATAACATAATTGAGTGGTATACCTAGATGATGCAATGCAACTAATCCTCCAGTTCCATGTCTACATTGCGTAAACAAAACCCAAAGATAAAGAATAAATTTAGAGAGTGCAGGAGGAGAGCGCTAACAACTGAAATAATATAGCAACCTATATTACTTTTGTCATTTTCGCTCTCCTCCGCTCTCTAAATTTATTCTTTATCTATGGATTTTGTTTATCATAGTGTAAACTTGGAACCGGAGGAGTGATATATAGTTGTTTTGCATCATCTGGGTATACCATTCAGTTATGTTGTGTCTCCAAAAAATTGTGACCATGATGCCTACATTTATGTTTACCAACTATTGTGATATCTATATTTATGTTTCTAATTTTTCATGTTTATGTGCATGTTCTTTATCTGTATCTACTAGAAATTCTTTAAAAAAATCAATATCTACAATAGCCCTCTGTTAACCACATTTACACATATGGTCCCAACAAAGTAGTTCACAAACTACACAAAGAAGGCATCATTGAAATATGATTTATGCTTTCACCATTGAATCAATCTTGGCAAGACTAGCTACCTCTTGAGCCTTGCACAAGTTGCACTCATTTCCTACATCAGATATAGATGTAGATGGGGTAGACGTAAATGTGGTTTGATCGACCCACTGAAAGTATTGATATCCATTATTTCCCTGACAATACCAAATGTACATTAGTTCTTCATAAAATGATTAGTTGTCACATTATTTTTAAACATAAAATATAATTACATATCCAGATCTTTTTTCATATTTGGGAAAACCCAAAATTGACGCCTAGGATTACTTGTTGTGCATGACATCTTCAACATGCATGGCCCAACACCACATTAACACATATGCACATTGACCAAAGTCATCGATGCTATTTCAACAAATATTGCATTGTCATTATTTTGTTCATTCATACTAATTATAATTACAATAAAAAGAAACATACTAATGTAGACTTGCACATTTTTGGCTAATTTGAAGTCTTTGGTTTAAATCACTAGACACTCAAAACAAAATGACAAACCAAAGACAACCATGCAATTGTAAAGAAAGGTAATTTACTTAATCACATCACTAATTTTTGCATGTCTAAATACTGGTGTCTTTCAAGTGATTTGTTTCTTGTCATGCCCACTACAAAAGATAATAGTCTTAACTAGTAAGGTTGTTTAAGAATATAGAGATTAAATACACTCTTTTAGAATGAAATTTATGTTAACAAAAGATCAAAGATATATAAGTAGGACATATAAAACAAGGTGAATAAGAGTGGTACATATAGAACAATCGTTAGAACATGCCAAACATCTGGCATAATTGTCCATTTCATTCATGTCATTGATATTCTTATTCATCTATCTCATCATCAAGATCATCGTCATCAATGACATCATCACCACCACTATTTTTGTTGTCATCATCATCAACATCAACATCATCATCGTCGTCATCATCGTCATCATTGTCATCGTCATCGTCATCGTCATCGTCATTGTCATCATCATCGTTGTCATCCTCATCATCATCCTCATCAGTAGTAGCATCATCATCATCAGTAGCAGCATCATCATCATCTTCTTCTTCATATTCTTCTTCTACTAGCTCTCGATTGTGATCTAGTTCTACATCATCTTCCACTTCTTCATCTTCCCTAGTATCTTCTTCCATCACATTATACTCTATCGGCCTTCCTCTTGGATCATGTCTAACAACAAAAGACCAACCTAGTTTATGTGGAACCTCTGAGTAAAATACCTGCTCACACTAGCTTGGAAAAACATAGGGCTCTTCTCCAACTAGCTCAAACAACCTTGTATTAATCATTGGAAATTCATTGTCATGTTCAATAACAGTTCTATCAGGATCATTTTTATTGATTTGTAGTTTGTACCATTTCACAAAAAAGAGAACTAATTTGAAGGAATTGAAGTCACAGTCAAGTATATCAACCAAAATACCATAGTATCTATTTTGCGACTCTCAAGGATGTAAGTCATTTCTAGATGAAATATTATTCACCTGGAACATTGCACTTATCCTAGAATCACAATTTCTCTTCATGTCATCCAACTTTTTGATGCAAAATTTATAACCATTGCAAAACATAGCTTTGTGGTGTTTCACTTGCAATAATGTCAAACATGTATAAATTATTACATCACAAGTTGAAAAACATACGATTGATTAATTAACAAATTTATAAGTACCTGGTGATCTCTTAAACCATATGCTAAATCTATTTCCTTTTGTGTAACACTGGGATCTCCATTGCGATGGGCTTGTATATCCAATGAAGACAGATTCTTATATTAATCTATGACCATCATGTTGACATCATTCAATCCATGCCATCATCCAATCTTGATTGTTTGCAATAAATAAATGTATTGCATCCCACTCTTTAGTAGCTGTACAAAAGTAAATAGATGACTTACAATAGATTTATTTTGAAGATTAAGAATCAATTTACTACAATAACATCTTATAATTTATTACCCTTCATTTTCCTAAATCTACCATTTCCCCCCAAGTACTCCCCTTCAAATTTTTTAATTGAGTCAAGATCCCAAATGAAATCTATATGAGTCTTTGCTGCAAGATTAGGAAGATATTGAGTAATGTACACCATCATCTGGTATACCATAGAACCCTCAAGATGTGCTCTTTGTCATACCAAACTGTTCAAAAATTTCAAGTGTCTCTCAACCATCCACATTAACCTAGCATGTACAAGTTCACACAATTCAATCTCCTCAACTTGGTGTATGAGGTAGTGTTCTTGTGCATTGAAAAAAGTTGGAGTTAAACACTTTTTCATTTCACACATTAATTGACAAATTTTTTTCTTCTAATATTTTATATCTTCTTTATGGATTTCTTTAGATGACAACCACCTAAAATGGATTCAAGACATAAATATATAAATACGAGACTTTACAATATATTACTTGTTTGATTTATTGAACAAATATCACTGCTTACCTTATGTATTTTCCAAGATCATATATCACTTATTTGATATTATTGTCAAAGTTCTTTGGGAGAGATAGGGTTAGCAAATACTGCAATAATTGTCAATTGATCATGGGTATGTGCAAGATCATGAGGGGCCAAAAAGTGGCGATGTCAGTTCAAAACTTTGACAATGTAGTTGACGACTTTTTTTTGACCCGAATTTGATAAAAAAAAAAGGGTATCTTAAGGATATTATTAGCTTTCTATGGATATAATTTCTATCAAATTTTGAATTCAGTAAGTAATTATTAGTTAGTTTTTAATTAAGCTACCTCTAAAGTGTTGATTTATATACTGATTGAAAAATGACTATAACTTTCAGATGGTATAACATTTTTGAAATCTGGAAAATGCGTCACATTCTATGCTTCACCTCCTATAAGGAAAAATGAAAAAGTTTTAAATTTTGTAAAGTTTTGAATGAGTTAAGGTGGTCAGACACAAAAGTTTTTTTATTCTGAAAATGTTGTAGCAAAAAATTCATAATTAATTATTTTTTTAGAATAAAATTATAAAAAAATATGTGTCACATCTGGGCACGAGTCTACTACTTATATATAAAATCTTATAATAAAATATTATCATTTGATTATGATTAAGGTGGTCAGACATACACCTACTTCTTATTTTTTTCCTGAAATTTTTGTACTGCTGCATTGAAATCTATACTTTTCACCAATCATACTAACTTTTTCTAAAAAAAGGCCTACTAGTTTAGAAACTACATTCAATTTTCTATAAATTCTATTCTTACAACTTTTTGATATTAGGTTCATAGCTAGTTGAAATTTTCACATCAAGTTGACTAACACTGATTTACTGATTTTTCATTGCCACTTAAGGGCATAGTTTGGCCCCTCATGATCTTGCACATACCCTCATTTCATATAAAATGAAAATTGAATGTAATTACACAAATATATTGTAAATACAAAAGACTATGACTTAACTTGATGAAGGTATGTCAATCATGCGTTTTCATCCCTAACCCAAAATAATTTTTCTTTGATATGAGATTGCTTATATCTGCAGCAAATCCTATAAGAAATCAAATTTTTTGGATCACTTATTTTATGGCATTACTTTGTTTCTCTGTTAATAGCTAAGGTAGAGCACTTGCATTAATCCGATCTCCATTTTTATTTGATTCAGTGATATTTTTCATTGCATGATTGGAATCAGGAATGTCACTACAAATTTTGCCAAGTTTTTCTTTGTCACACCTTCTGTCCAATATTTTCCATAGTGTCTCTGTTACATTTCTTCCAATATGCATAGTATCAAATAAATGCACAATTTGTAGATGCTCATAGTAGGGAAGCCTACTAAATTCTCTAGGATAAAATTTTAGTCCCTTTGGAAGCCAGTCGATGATGCCTTCAGGACCTTCAAGATCATCAACTACATAATTAGCCAACAAAACACAATCAAAATATATAATTTTCAAACATCGACCATTACGTGGAATGATATTACCTTGAATTCTATTATATTCCAACTACCATAGGTGAGGTGTCATTCTTCGAGGCTTTGATGTAGTCTCTTCTTTCCCATTGAAAATATGTCTTTCTGCACTTCAATACTTATGATTTCTAGGGAGGAAGTTCCTATACTCATCAAACACCTGGGTATGTGCAAGATCATGGTATGCCAAAAAGTGACAATGTGAAAAAGAAGTCCTGATTGATAGACTCTCTGGAAAACAACTATAACTTTCAAATAATATAATATTTTTGAAATCTAAAATATACATCACCTTCTATGCTTCACCTAATACAATAATAGTAAACAATTGTTTCAATTTGATGAGGTTTAGACTAAGTTAAGGTGGTCAGACATGAGAGTTTTAATATTCAGGAAAAATTGTAGCAGAAAAATCATAATTAATTATTTACTTGAAAAACAAATACAAAAAAATATACATCACATTCATACATGAGTCTACTACTTTTATCTAGAATCTTATAAAAAAATATTATCATATGATTTTTTTGAATGCGGTTAGACATACACCTACTTGTTATCTTTCTAGTCCCGATTGATAGACTTATTAAAAAATAGCTATAACTTTCAAACTATGTAACATTTTTTAAATCTAAAACATGTGTCACATTCTATGTTTTTCCTACTACAACAAAATAAAAAAAAATTTCAATTTTATAAAGTTTAGACTAAGTTAATGTGGTCATACACGAGAGTTTTTTTATTCTATAAAAGTTGTAGAAGAAAAATCATAATTAATTATTTACTTGGAAAAAAATTACCAAAAATTATGTCACATCCGTACATGAGTCTACTACTTATAAATAGAATCTTGTAAAAAAAAATTATCATTTGATTGTGTTTAAGGTGGTTAGGCATACACGTACTTCTTATTTTTTTCTAAAATTTTCATACTACTACATTGAAATTTGAAAATTTCAACTTATAGAATAATTATTTTTCAAAAAAGGCTTAGTATGTTAGAAACTAAATTCAATTTTATAAAGAGTCTCTTGTTACATATTTTTGATATAATATTTATAATTTGTTCAAATTTTTATGTCAACTTGCATGAACCTGATTTTCTAAATTTTCATTACTACTTAAGGGCCTAGTTTGGCATACCATGATCTTGCACATACCCACCTATTTTCTTAAACTTTTGGAATGATAGGATTTCATCTTTGGACCACACATTAGATGTGAAAATTTTCCATTTGTTTGAAGACCTACAAGATAACGATAAAATTGGATTAAATATGCATATTTTTAGAATTTGAATTATTGTGTACAACTAGAATTCACCATAACATACCACAAAAATGTGTCAACCCTGGAGCATCATAAATTATCTACACAAACATTGCATGGAATTGAAATTTTCTTTGTCCAATTGGTCGGGAGATGTCATACATATTGAAACCATTCCATAACACCAACAACTCATCGATAAGAGGCGCAATATATACATTCATATATTTCACTTGGTACTTACCTAGTTGAATTAACAACAACATCAAATAATTATTGTGGTCATTTCATTCCAAGACTTATAATTACATGTAGATAACTATAAAATAATATGATACCAAGAACAATCATTTCCAACATAATGTGCTCCCTCTTTATTGACATCCATGGAGGAAGGTTATTGTTTATAACAAAAATAGGCCATACCGAGCAAACAAAGCTCATCTCTCCATGTGGATTGACACTGTCTGCTGCTAGAGAAAGCTTAAGATTTTGAGGTTCCTCTTTAAAGTGTGGCCACTTTTCCTCTATGTTCATAAATGATGAGCCATCCACAAGCATTCGAATAATGTCATCTTAACTCTTGTCAGGTGCATGGTAATCCATAAATTGTGCCAAGCTATTGCACTTGAATAATCATTTCAGACGTGGAGTAATGAAGATGTGATGAAGAACCTTGCGAGGAACCTTTTTTGTCACTTGATCATCTCAATATCTTCTCGTATGGCATTTAGGGAATTCTGTTTCATTTTCATGTTCTTTATAATAAATAATATGATCTTCGGGATAATTATCTATTGTTTGATACTTGATTCCAATATGTTTCATAGTGGCACATAATTCTTGGTATGAGCAAGGGAGAATATTTGATGGTGGTAAAAGAAAGTAACCTATCAATCTGCAACAAATAATATAATTCATTACTATAAACAATCTTAATGGTACATGTTTCACCTTTTATAGACTATAATGACATATATGACAAACCTTAGCATACATGACATTGCTATGTTGGATAAACCATTCATAACCTTCAAATTCACCAATAAAAATATAGTAGAGAGAAGAGTAGATTGGGAGCCTTCGTAAAGGGTCGTGTGTGCCTTCTCAAGTAGAGGTATATCATGGATGTTGTCAATGTCATCCTCATCATAATCATCATTAATAGCAGTAGCAGTAGCACCAGCATTACAAGTACCAAATGTGTCAATGATCAATGCATTCATTTCATCATCTTCAAATATATTTTCTAGTGCATGATCATCATCTTCCATGGGTCATGATCTTCAACTTCAATACTCACACCTCCATGTTCCTCTATATTCACACTAGGGAGATTGACCTATATAAAAATGATGATAATCAAACCTCCTTCCATGGTTCATATGTATATTGATTGTGAAAACAATATAACAAACAACTTACCACTGGATTATAATCAAACCCCCTTCAATGTGACTATTCTCCCTACAATATCTCTTTTTTGTTTTAATTTTGATTCTTCTTTTCTTTAAGTCGTTACAACTCTTGCATGCACAATAACATTTGTCATCACCTTCTCTTTGAAAGTTAGACAACAATCTAGCGATTGCCTCCCTATTTTGATCGAATTCCCTTGTATTATCTAACATGATCCTTAATGTGTATATCTGCAAAACAAATTGGAGATGCCTCCTTTCATTAGGTTCAGGACACCTTCTCATAGCTTCTCATTTTCTGACAGATTTCGCAAAAAGCTTTGCAGGAAACCAAGGGGTATTCTTGAGTTCAAACACATTGAGCTACTACAACTGAATTATAAATCATGAATTCACTATAAAATTAATTCACTATAAATCAAGGGGCATTATAAATCATGAATTCACTATAAAATTAATGTATTGCTCTAGATTTCATATGCACATTTTGTCAAATGGTTGGCATGTATGTTTATTCAAATGGAGTTATATCATTTGGAATGGATATATAATAGGTTGATATCGTATTCTATGTCTCTATTTGATCTAATAGCATCAATATAACAAATAGAGCACCAACCAATCAAATAGGGACATGAGGTGCTCAAACAGTGAGCTCATAAAATAATATACTTAGTCTTAATAAAATCTTATAAAACAACATATATTCAGTATGTGGTACTCCCCGTTTATGATCATTTCATGAGGAAATGTCTTGATGGCTTGAGGGATGAAAGCTAGGGCATCATGCATTATTTATGAGCTCACTATTTGAGCACTAGCCAATCAAATAGGGACATGAGGTGCTCAAACAATGATCTCATAAACAATTCATGATGCCCTATTTGTAGGTAGTTATCTCTTCTATAATGATGGAGGAGTGAAAAGTAATGATCAATGAGGTTGCTGCTATTAGATCATACATTAATACACTTAATATTTTGAATTTGATCTCGAGCATCATGCAATGTTATTGATGTCATTGCATGCTTGTTGTTGTTGTGCACCATATATTATTTTATACACTGTTTATTTCATTGAAACCATGAGCTTGGCATTTGTAATTTATTTTATGTTATTGGATCAATGCTACCATGTTGTTGAGGTTGTAGATGCATTGAATCATTGCTGCCATTTTATTTTGATAGTAGAAATATAACAAACAGAGCACCCTCCAATCAAATAGGGACATAAGTATGACATTTAATGCATTATTACTTCATCATTATGATAAAAATTTCATTGGCTCAAAGCACATAGAAATTCAAAATAGTAGGATATCTTAATCTTTATGAGCTCAAATTCAAAATAGTAAGTGCATTATTTTATTACCGATGTTCCTATTTGATCTAATAGCATCAATATAACAAACAGAGCACCAACCAATCAAATAGGGACATGAGGTGCTCAAACAGTGAGCTCATAAAACAACATATATTGTGTGAAGTGTTTGATCTCTTTTTATTTGTTTTTTTATTGATATTTACTATGTGGTACTCTCCATTTATGATCTTTTCATGAGGAAATGTCTTGATGGCTTGCGGGCTGCAAGCTAGGGCATCATGCATTATTTATGAGCTCACTGTTTGAGCACCAGCCAATCAAATAGACAAAGATCAAATGCCTACCTCAAGTGCCAGTGCCCTCTTCCCACACAGTGTCAGCCTCTTCAGGCATGCAAAAATCAAATTCCCTCTTCACGCCACGCAAAATTACAGTGTCATCTTTGAGGTGGCTCTTTTAATTCACAAATTACAAATGACACTTTCTTTTCTTTTTTGTTTATAACCAAATGGGTGTCACAATTTATGAGCTCATTATTTGAGCACCATCCAATCAAATAGGGACATGAGATGCTCAAACAGTGAGCTCATAAACAATGCATGATGCCTTAGTTGTAGGTAATTATCTCTTCTATAATGATGGAGGAGTGAAAGGTAATGATCAATGAGGTTGATGTTATTAGATCATACATTTTAATACACTTATTGTTTTGAATTTGAGCTCGAGCATCATGCAATATTATTGCTGTCATTGCATGCTTGTTGTTATATATATATATATAGAACAATAGGTTCAGAGACTTAGACTTATGTTCAATCCTTAGTAATGGTTTTGAGAACTAATTACTAGATGAGTGACTAAAGAGTTCCTAGTTTGCATTATTAGATGATCTTGTTTAATTTGTGTTCATTTTATACAAAGATACATGTAAAGGAAAAGAAATTTTTGCATCTAAAGATTACATGTATATATATGAAAAATAACTTGTATATACTATACAAGGAAAATAACTTTTAGAAGAAAATGCAAGAGTACAAGCATACATAAGAGGATGACTATAAATAATAAGGGTGCCAGACATTGCCTGAAGTGATGAATTTTTTACCCGGGTATGAATCTAGTGTGCCCTTGTGGGATCCAAAACCTGCAAAGAAAAGAGAGATGGGGGTTACATAAAAAATTATCTAAGTAATGAATGGCATCTTATTACCGATCCTCATCTACAATTATGCATGTGCATAGTCAAGCCACACACTTTTGAAAGAAAATTCAAGCTCATAGTCTCAATGAAATAAACAGTATATAAAACAATATATGGTGCACAACAACAGCAAGCATGCAATGACAACAATAACATTACATGATGCCCGAGCTCAAATTCAAAATAGTAAGTGTGTTAATGTATGATCTAATAGTAGCAACCTCATTGATCATTACCTTTCACTCCATCATTATAGAAGAGATAACTACCTACAACTATATTTCATAATTCCTCCTTTGAACTATATATATATCAAGTATAATTATAAGTTTACATTATATATTTAGTATTAATAAAATCTTATAAAATAACATAAAACTAACCCAAAATACTTTGTCTCAGTAAAATCTTAATAAAACAATATATTTAGTCTTAATAAAATAATACACTTAGTGTTTTGAATTTCAACTCAAGCATCATGCATTGTTTATGAGCTCACTGTTTGATTACCAGCCAATCAAATAGGGACATGAGGTGCTCAAACAGTGACCTCATAAATAATGCATGATGCCCTAGCTTGCAGCCCGCAAGCCATCAAGACATTTCCTCATGAAATAATTATAAATGGGGAGTACCACATAGTCAATATCAACAAAAAAACAAATAAAAAGAGATCAAGCACTTCACACAATGCCTTGAAGGTAATAGAAATGATGCCCTAGCTCTCAAAGCTCACAGGTTATCAAACATTCCAAATGAAAAGATGTAAACAATGTCAGTATTAAACAGTGAGCTCATGAACAATGTATTATGCCCTAGCTTGCATTGCGCAAGCCATCAAGATATTTTCTCATGAAATGATCATAAACGGGGTGTACCACATAGTGAATATCAACACAAAAACAAATAAAGAGAGATCAAACACTTCACACAATATACATTTTTTTATAAGATTTTATTAAGACTAAATCTATTATTTTATGAGCTCACTGTTTGAACACCTCATGTCCCTATTTGATTGGTTTGTGCTTTGTTTGTTATATTGATGCTATTAGATCAAATAGGGACATCAGTAATAAAATAATATACTTATTATTTTGAATTTGAGCTCATAAAGATTAAATTTCAAAAGAATATGAATGAATGCAAACATACATAAGTGGATGAACATAAATAATGAAAGTACCAAACATTGCCTGAAGTAATAAAGTTTTGACCCAAGCTTCAATCCAGTATGCTCTTGTATGATCCAAAACCTGCAAGGAAGGAAAAGATGGGGTTAGATCCAAAGGATCTAAGCAATGCCTGGCATCCTATTACTAATCCTCATCTACAATTATGCATGTACATAGTCAATCCATACAGTTCTAAAATGAACTATGCTACAGAACATAGGTGTGTGTTAATGTGACTCAAAAGCTATTATGCAAGATTGTTTTATTATTGAGATAATGATATCTTAACTCTACAAGAATAAATGTTTTGAGAAATATTTGAATTTAATTTTGACAATAACATGAGGAGCATGATATATTTCAAGCTTCGAAGAGATTTCATACCACGCAGTATTCATAGATTACGTTCAATCTGTTATTTATGTTTGTATTGGTGGGAAAAATCTTGAAAACATGCAAAAGAGATTGCATTCAACCATGTTGTTAAAATGACACATGTAGTTTACCTCTAGCCTAAATCAGTGTTGCATACAAATCTATGAATGCTGTGTGGTATGAAGCCTCGCTAAAGCTTGAAAATGATAAGCATTATGATGTTGAGGTATGATGTGGTAAGCACAAGTATAGTTTCTCATAAGCTGCTATTGGTATAGTTTTTTTTAGTTTTTTTTCAATAGTTGTAGAATCTAGCTTCTCCTATACTTACACATATGTATACATTTTGAGCTTGGCTTTAATGTCATGTAAATTTGAGTGAAATGGTAATAATATTTAAGAGCAACAAGTATGGAATTTTAAACAATTATGCATGTACATTATATAATAGGAGGAGTGATATATTTTAATGGCAACACTTAATGAGAAGGACGCCTATATAACAGGAGGAGTGATATATTTTAATGGAAGTGGACATAGAAATTGCAGTGAAACTTTATAATTTATTATTGTAAGTGGACACATAAATTGCAATGTAAGTAGTAGGATGATTGTTTATGAGCTCACTGTTTAATATCTGGCCAGGCCATGTAAATGGTACCAGGCCAACCCAATCAGCCCAACAAAATGTGTCATGTTTATCTTTGTCAAATACACCCATTCACCATTTTGTTCTTGTTCTTCACGTAAATATTGTACCAAAAGTAATTGTAAACAATGATTCAAAGACAAAAGAAACAACTACAATAGATCAGACCCCAAAAAAATACAATCAACTAAAATAGCTCACATTCTCAATGAAATAAATAGTGTATAAAATAATATATGGTGCACAACAGCAGCAAGCATGCAATGACAACAATAACATTGCATGATAAAATTCAATACTCTTAGTTTTTATTCAAATCTATTCGAAACACCTATCAGCTCATTATCGAATAGTTAAACTAACCTATGACTTCAAAGGAGGAATTATGAAATATAGTTGTAGGTAGTTATCTCTTCTATAATTATGGAGGAGTGAAAGGTAATGATCAATGAGGTTGCTACTATTAGATCATACATTAATACACTTACTGTTTTGACAACAATAACATTACATGATTCCAAAGTTCAAATTCAAAATAGTAAGTGTATTATTTTATTACTAATGTCCCTATTTGATCTAATAGCATCAATATAACAAAAAGAGCATCGGCCAATCAAATAGGAACATGCGGTGCTCAAACGGTGAGCTCATAAATAATGCATGATGTCCTAGCTTGCAACTCGTGAGCCATCAAGACATTTCCTCATGAAATGATCATTAATGGGGAGTACCACATAGTGAATATCAATAATAAAACAAATAAAGAGAGATCAAACACTTCACACAATGCCTTGAAGGTAACAACAATGATGCTATAGCTCTCAAAGGTCGCGGGTCATCGAGCATTCCAAATGCAAAGATATAAACAATGCCAATATTAACATTCATATGTTTCCATTAAATCAACAAATGCCATCAAAATGAAATTGAGTTAATGAGAAGACAAAGCTCGAATTCCTACCTCGAGTCATGGCTTCCATATAAAGATCAAATGCTAAAGAACTATGTTATAAAATTTCATGCCAAATTTCAAGGCATGAAAGTTTATAACTGTACATATGTATATTTTCTTCAATTCCCCCACATTGTAAACTCAATGCTAAGAAGAAAAAAGTATGATGTCAAAAAGTATAAAATATCATGCCTTGAAATATTATAACATAGTTCCTTAGCAGCTACCATATGAAGAGCAGTGAAAGGTGGCAACTTTCCCATTTTACCATAGTTAGGGCCCTCTTTTACCATGCTTTATGAGCTTTATGTTTTTACCATGCTTTATGAGATTTATATTTTTATTTTAAGTGAGGACAAAGATTATCTAAATTTTTTATCTTTAAACTATATTCATTTTATGATTTTAAAAATTGAAATAAAAAATATAAACTTTTAAAAAACTTTTACATCTTTTCATCAAATGACCCAAAAACATTAAGAATCATCATATATGGTCGCTAATAGCCAAATTTTAGAAGAATATGTATGAATGTAAATATACATAAGTGGATGAACATAAATAATGAAGGTACCAGACATTGCCTGAAGTAATGAAGTGTTGACCCGAGGTTCAATACAATATGCTCTTGTATGATCCAAAACCTGCAAGGAAGGAAAAGATGGGATTAGATCCAAAGGATCTAAGCAATTCCAGGCACCCTATTACTGATCCTCATCTACAATTATGCATGTGCAATGTGAATAAAAACTAAGAATATCAAATTTTATCATGTAATGTTATTGTTGTCATTGCATGCTTGTTGTTGTTGTGCACCATATATTGTTTTATAAACTGTTTATTTCATTGAAACTGTGAGCTATTGTAGTTCACTATATTCTTTTGGGGTCTGATCTATTGTAGTTGTTTCTTTTTTCTTTGAATCATTTTTTACAATTACTTTTGATACAATATTTGTGTGAAGAACAAGAACAAAATGGTGAGCGAGTGTATTTGACAAAGATAAACATGACACATTTTGTTGGGCTGATTGGGTTGGCCTGGTACCATTTACATGGCCTAGCCAGATATTAAATAGTGAGCTCATGAACAATGTATGATGCCCTAGCTTGCAGCCCGTGAACCATCAAGATATTTCCTCATGAAATGATCGTAAATGGGGAGTACCACATAGTGAATATCAACACCAAAACAAATAAAGGGAGATCAAAAACTTCACATAATGCCTTGAAGGTAATAGAAACGATGCCCTAGCTCTCAAAGCTCGTGGGTCATCAAACATATCAAATGAAAAGATGTAAACAATGCCAGTATTAAACAATGAGCTCATGAACAATGTATGATGCCCTAGCTTGCAGCCCGTGAGCCATCAAGATATTTCCTCATGAAATGATCATAAACAGGGAGTACCACATAGTGAATATCAATAGAAAAACAAATAAAGAGAGATCAAAAACTTCACATAATTCCTTTAAGGTAATAGCAATGATGCTCTCAAACCTCACGAGTCATCAAGAATTCCAAATGAAAAGATGTAAATAATGACAGTATTCAATAGTGAGCTCATAAACAATGTATGATGCCCTAGCTTGTAGCCCATGAGCCATCAAGACATTTCCTCATGAAATGATCATAAACAAGGAGTACCACATAGTGAATATCAATAGAAAAACAAATAAACAGAGATCAAACACTTCACACAATACCTTGAAGGTAATAGAAATGATGCCCTAGCTCTCAAATATCACGGGTCATCGAGCATTCCAAATGCCAAGATGTAAACAATGCCACTATTAACAATGCTAAGATGTAAACAATGCCACTGAAATTGAGTTAATGAGAAGACAAAGCTCGAATGCCTACCTCAAGTGTCAGTGCCCTCTTCCCACATGGTGTTGGCCTCTTCATGCATGCCAAACTCAAATACCCTCTTTGTGCCAGGCAAAAGTGCAGTGTCATCTTCATGGCAACTCTTCAAATTCACAAATTACAAATGACACTTTCTTTTTCTTTTTTTTATTTATAACCAAATGGGTGTCAAAATTATGAAAACATCATCTCTATTATGACACCATCAAGGGCACTTGCAAAAAAAAACACAAAAAACAAACACAAATTGTAGTGGCGTCGCAAATTGGTGTCGAAATTTGACCCCAAATGTTGTAGTGTCACAACTATAAGTCGGGGGGAGAAATCATTCTATATCTATCTCATATCTTGGATAATGCAATCACACCAAATCTACTCCTACAGGGAGTTATCGGTAGAATGAAATGGAAAAATAATATTTATTTCGATAAAAGTGGTCATAGTGGACATTACATAACTAATGAAATTAAAGGCACTTGATCTTGATGTTACACCTTAAATATGACATTTCCATGAAATGTCACACTCACATCACAAAAATAAATTTGAGTGCTAAAGAAAAAAATTGGGGGGGGAGAAGAGTAGCTAGGGCTTTTAGAAGCATTTCAATACTTTCTTTGTGATTTCAAAGGTATTTGCATAACAATCAATCTCTTCTTGCAATGGCTATAGCTGTCAATTTAATCCCATACTAGTTGATGAATCTTCTGAAATGTGACTCGAATTTAATTCATTCCCTAACATCTCCATCAATAATAATATGGTGGGTTTCTTATCTCGAATCCCTTGCAAAGTGGGTCTATTTAAGGATGCAAGAATTCATTTGAGGTGTAAGCTTGAAAAATTTGATCATCACAACCTATATGATCTTTGGCATATTGATTTGGAAACTAAAGCTAGAAATCTAAAATCATCTAGTATCATAATTCTAAGATGGAAAGCTAGATGGTTTTAATCATTTCCCCAATTTTTTAATGATGATAAATGGGTGAGAATGTCCATAAGTTGTTTCCATGATACTTTTGTGTGGCTAGATGACAACCACACCTTTAAAAATGAAGTTGTGAAAAAGGGAAATAGACTAACTGATAGTAGTAGTGTATCAAAGATTAAATATGTTCAAGTTAATAAGTTTAAATCGCTCACGATAGTTATTTTAGTCTGTAGATCACTGGTGCTAAACTCTATTCGAGACCTAACAGTTAGATATGCAACTTAGGTTTTCAAAAATACATTTTACTACATAAACTAAGATAATTTAATTTTTGAAATATCAGTCTTTGTGGCATATCAAATGGTAAAAGGTAGTGATTAAAATTTGTATGCTCTCATTAAGAATCAATTGATAGAGAATTTGAAGTCGATAAAAACTAGTAGAAAAATGGTTGTGTTTCATTTTCGAACATTGACTATATGTTTATTACTTAAATTTTAAAGGTTCATAGTAGGAGAACATGATGAGTTATATGGTTTTATGTTTCTCCTATTGCTCATAAAATTGATAGGAGATTGAGAAGAAAATCTAAGATAGATGACAAAGATGCTCGGTTTACTAAATTATTTTTTGTCTTACAACGTAAGATGCATAAGAAAGATAGAACCCATCCTTTTGTGAATGATAAATAAAAGAGCTACATCACCTTCATAGTGACAACCAATCACTATATCATTCAAGTAGTACAACCAAGAGAGAAATCTGTTCTAACTCTTGGCTATGAAGTGACAAAAGAATTGGTCAAAGACTATACAAAGGTTCTCCTTTAAAGCTCCATTGACACATCTAAGAAGATATTTGGCATAGCACAAGATACATAACTTGATATTCATAGTAATAAAGTTACCAAGGAGGTTTAGAAGAATCAAGATAAACTTCTAAAGGAGGATTAGAGATTTTGCTAGTATTACTTAAGAAGAGAAAGCCACCATCATGAAGAGAGTCACATGTAGCTCTACTTGGAATCTTTATGGTACTTTAGTAGATTCTACTCCAATAGTGAAGGCTAAGAAGGAGAGTCCCTTTCAGAAGAGGAAGAAGACTAAATCCATTTCATTACTCTCAAAGGAGCAAGTGACCCCACAATAGTGGGCTACACTTTTTTGGACATGTTGATTTTTCTTAAATAGCACATTTTAAACAAAATATGATTATTTAAGCTTTAAGAGGTCACATTTCAAGGAATTAACTCAAAAAGGATAGATCAAGGCCTCTTAGATTAAAAAAAAATTGATATAACCTCTATACTCTTCAGGCATACCTAAATGGAGTCTCCTTCACACCTATTAAAATGCTGATAGAAAACCACTTTAACTTTATCTTTTGGAAGACCAAACAAATTCATTTGAAAAAACTATCTATGTAGTATGGTACTACTCAAAAAAATATTTCCAATGATTATATAATCATAATATATATTAAGTTTATTATGATTTCATATTTTGAGTTCTACTAAATATAGATATTTCACCATATGTCAACCTCTATGTTCAACGCTTATGGAAAATTTGTAAACAAGAGAAAAAATTTATATATCTATGTTGTAGGTATTGAAGTCCTCTTTCGATCAACTAAAATTGAAATTGAACAAATACACAAGTTACAAGTAATGAAATGAAAGTATGTCAAACTTACGGTTAAGTTAACTTCAAATGTTAATAAAATATGAAATACTAAAGATAAAATTATGAAACAAATTGAAATCATTAGATATGGATGTACAAAAGTAAATTCGAAAGAACCGCATTGATATCTATTTTAGGAAAAAAATTATACTTTACAAAGTGAGTGTCACTCTTTAAAAATGATGTTTACAATAATGTACTATTTTTCGAGGGAAATAGAAAACTATAATCAAATAAATTCCAAAATATTTATAAATATATATATTTAGAATCTACACAAAAAATGTTAAAAGACTCTAATTTACTTCATCTTCAAATTTGTAGCAACTTAGTGGCAATATGCGTCTGAATGTGATTTTTTTTAAAATGTAAATTTCAATGTCAAAGTAGGCAGAAAATTATTACCTAGTATTGTGGCACCACCCAAGCCTAAGGTAATGAGTTCCAGCATTAATCCTTTATTAGTTGATTCTGAAAATGAATCTGATGATTTGAAAGACTCTCATAGTGACTCCAACAAAGAGAAATTCAAAATCAATATGAGAAAAGACAAAGAGAAAAAGAAAGAGGTATGTCTTGGTTTGGATCCCCTTGATGTAGATATATTATTTGGTGTTTTAACATAAAATGGTAGAAGTTATGTACACAAGTTAATGATCCTTCCACTCTTGAGGAAAAAGAAACTATTATTGAAGATTTTGTAAAGTATGGTGGTCAGCTAGATGTAGATATTGATGATTATAAGAAGGAAGTCCTTGAATCCCAATGGAATGAATTAAACAAAACTAGAACAAAAGCAAGGTGAATATATGATGACATTCTCCAAGAAACCTTGGATGAATAATGTGCAATGGTGGGAAAACGATATCAAGAGTAATCTTCTTCACTTGCAAAATGTGTAGCTGGTAGAACAAGGAGAACATGCATTCT
This sequence comes from Chamaecyparis obtusa, assembly GCA_027943335.1. Classification (NCBI taxonomy): domain Eukaryota; kingdom Viridiplantae; phylum Streptophyta; class Pinopsida; order Cupressales; family Cupressaceae; genus Chamaecyparis; species Chamaecyparis obtusa. Next base: position 1,846,334 of record BSBK01000329.1, on the reverse strand, counting down.
TATGGAAAATAAACTTTATGTTATTCAATTGTACCAATAAATAATTACTAAGTTGACCACCTTGTGCCACACTCTGAATATGCTTTCAAGAGACAACACTATAGGGCCTTCCACTTCTCATAGTTCACATAGAAAAGAAAATCTTATTACTAAATTTAATAATGATGACATTGATAATTTGGATCAAAATCCTCCAAATATAGACCTATATAGCTCTCCAATGACTAATGTCACATCAGTAGGTTCTTCTATGGTAATTGGATAAGTACAAGAAAAAAAAAGTAAGGGTAGTTGAGGAAAAAGAAAAATAAGCGGAGAAAATAACACTACCTGATCAAGATCTTGGGATCTAGAGGAATAAAATATGTGCATAGAGATATTGTTAGAACAGAAGATAAATCTGAAACTAAAAACTTGAAGATGTAGTAATAGAAGTAAATAAAAACAAAATATAGGAAACAAAAATACAAGAGATGGAAAGAGAATAAGATAGGAGATCAGAAGAGGATAGAAAAGATCAAACTATCTCTGAGTCAGTTTCCACTGACTACATTCTACAAATTAGTCCTAAGAAGAAAGAACCAAATATTGAAGTAATTGACCCAAGAGGGAACATAGGTACAAGTTCCAACAATTTATAAGAAATTTCATTCCATCACCTCTTATGATACAACAGGTCATATTTTAAGATTGTATATAGAATTAATAAGGTTACCCAAAGGCAAAAGCTTTAGTTGGGATAAGCCATTACTTCTTTAGCTCGAGAAGAATTAGTGAAAAGAGTTAGAAAAAAGAGAAGTTATTGAAGAAACTATTTCACTCCTTTAGAGTATTATTTGTTTGTGTAAAGTTGATCCATCATGTAAGATAAAGGATAAATATAAAATAATTGTAAATCTAGTTAAAGCATTGACATCGTCTATGGATAATAAGGTCTAGATGAAAGAGGAAGATAGAAAAAATGATATTGCTACAGTTCAAATATAGGCATAACAAGGGCTTCTCTGATTTACAAACTCTCATGAAAGATGGGAAAGAATTATTTGATAGCGGTAATGTTTTATTTGAATGTATCATGCAATGGCTACAGGCCACCACAAGATAAAGCAAGAAATTGATAGAATTAAAATTTTCATCAGAAATGCATATAGATCCTGCAAGTTAACTAATTCAATCTTAATGGTATTGTTAGAACTTCTTCAGAGCATTTGCAAAAGAAATTTTACACTCTAACTTATGCAATTATGACCACTCAAAAAGATTAATTTGTATGAATTGACATCTATTGAACACATAAAGGATTTTCTTTCCACCATTTATATCCATATCTATCTCCTCACATAGGCTATCCAAGATGACTAGAACAAATAAAAAGGAAAATGGATTGCTGAGCTTCACAAGCTAAAGTAGATGCTTGAGTCCATCATGGTCGATAGTGCCTAAGTTTGTAAGTTTTCTTAATTCATAGTTTTTGTACTTCATTGGCCCTTTTTTTCAAGCATCATGTTATCTCATTAGCATCTAAAGATCTGAAGAGAAAATATGATTCAAGGAGTAGCATACTACATCAAGGTATCTTCAACCATTGTTTTATGGTTTCAAGATGTATTAATCATGTTATTGCATCAACACATGGAGAACTTATTATAAGACCATTGCATCATTAATTGGAGATATAAACACTTTAGTTTTTAGATCCAACATATGTTATGCTTTAACATGCTTTTAATTACATTTGCATTTAATTTCAATTCAAGGTTAATTCTAAAACTGGGGTTTATCTTAGGAAAATACCTTGCTACACAACATTTTCTCTCTTTTCAGTGTGTAGGTATAGGTGATGGACAAGAATAAAAATCTACATAGAGATTAGGTGAAGAGCTATAGTCTGAAGAGATACAAGAAATATTTGAGAGGTGAATATGATTCTTTAATAGCTAAAACTTCTGAATCTTGACTATTTCAATTTCTTTAATCTTTATATGATTTACATTTCATTCTTCTAATTAAAGTTTTGAGAGCCATTGAACACATCTTTAATGATTACACTACTTAAAGATGAACTTTACTATAAATAAAATTGTCTATTAATTTTATCTATAGTAAAATCTACCATAGCTAATAATAAAACAATTCTGAATTTTGAAAGATTTTGATTCTTTACTATTTGAAGAATCTATTTTTCTCATTTCTATGATAGTTCTAATAGACATAATATTTTGTCATTACTATTTTTTAAAATTTTTGAGTCAAATTCATGAAACAATATTCCATGTCTAGTAGTAGTTTAGAAAAATCCAATAATCTAAGTATGAATTATTCACTTATATTTCTTACATCTAAATCATGTTTATAAATTGAAACATAATTACTTAGATTCAAAATCACTCTTCTTACAATAATTCCAATTCAAAATATACTTAACAATGTAATTTCCACCAAAATAAAACCTACTTAACAATATATTAGATTATTACTATTAAGCACAAATTATAGTATTTTATATAAACATACTTTATAAATAGTATAAACATTTTTTGTTATATTCAATCCACCCACTTTTGATATAACCTTACATGATACTAAAACTAATGATCACGTTCATTAAAGCTTTATAGTTGCACACCTAAAACAACTCAACCGCCTAAAATATGGAAATTAGGTTTCATATGTTGTATTTGATTATGTTAAAATAATAACCAAAATACGAGAGACAGGAAATTGTTTAACGCTATGAGAAAGGAGTGAGGATATTTACCATGAATAATCACAAAACTAGGAGCATTCACCAAAGAGCAAAGCAACAAAAGAGACAATATTTTGAAGGGGGTAAAGCATAAAAAAACTCCTGTGGTAAATGAATGTGGAAAAAATCCCTAATAATAAGAGAGAGAGATAGAGTGAGAGCTTAGCTCATACAATAGTGTTCAAGAAGAAGAAGTATCTCATATGTGAGAGGAGAGCCATCTCTTTTAATAGAGATGTGAGAAAGGAGTTACATTGTAACTCCCATTTCTATGTATGCCACATTTCACTAGTATGTGAGACAAGTGTAGGATTCCTCATAAGGAGGAATATCTATTTTCCTTAATAAAGGAATTACAAATATGACATGTCCTCCCACTTGGACTAGAGGATGAATACAATAGGATACCTTGGTTTATCCTTTAAATACATATATATACCAAGGAAAGATTAAATTCTAACACCCCCCTTTAATATTTACTTGGGGTAATTACATTAATAGATATCAAACCCAAATGTTTACAATGAATTTGAGATGTTTCTTTTGAAAAAGTCTTCACTAGGATGTCTTTGGCTTGATCATCTTGCATATCTTCAACTTGTGCTTTGGAGCTTGAATGGTACATAGGACTTTTGGCAAAGTGAATAGCATGTTGAGGGAAGCCCAAATCTTTAAGAGACTATTGAAATTCTTGAGTTGTATTTATGCATTCTATATATTTATTTCTAGTAGAAAGTATAGGTGGAGCATAATCAATGCTTGAGCTTGCAATAAGGAAAAAAACACTAGTAGAGTGCCCATCATTGGGATCACCTAGTGTTGAATCAGTAACACTTTGGAAAAAATTATATTGTGAATCATGAGGAAAATAATTAGGAATGCAATCTTCAGTTGCATAAGGCAAATCTGTAGTGTATTCATCATAATATGAAGCATCAATAGGAGAGTTAATAGCATCATTATCATTAACCTCCACAGCAATCATAGGATTAGTACTATCATTATGAACTTCATCTTGAGTAATAAACATATCTTGCAAAGTAACATTAATAAAGTTAGATATAATTTCCTCTTCTTGGTCAAACATATCATCAACATGAGAGCAAGGAGGAGTAAATAGATTATTACCATCAGTATCAACATCACTACTAGAAGGAACAAAATCATTAGGAGTATCATTACTATCTTTATGTTCATCATTATCCTTTTGAAGAGTATTAGTATTATCCTTAATGTTAGGAGCAGAAACAGAAATATGGTAATCTTTCAAATTAGGAACATAAAGCACATCATGTAATTTACCATTTGGAACAGAAACCTTACCATTTCCTTCAACTTGACAGCAATAATTATCAGCTAAAGAAATAGGAATATTCATAGAATCAGGTTGCAAAGAATCAAAGACTTCCTTATGAGAAGTAACATGTTGAGATGCACCACATTCAAGTGGTTTAGAAGCATTAAAACAAATAGTAAAAGAAGAACGAGATTGATTTCCATTAGATTTTCCATTTGAGTATTTTTGAGAATTAGGTTGATCAGCCTTTTGTTTCTTAAAATAGTTATGTATAGAGTGACCATCTTTACCACAATAGGTGCAATGTGGCCTATTTGAATGATTATGATTATGATAGTTATGGGAAGGCCTATAATTGTAATGATCATTAAATTGTTGGCCTAAGTTATTATTTGAACTATTAGAATTGTTTGGTCTTTGATAATTTTGGTTATTTTGATTAGTGTTAGAAGATCTATTGTTCTTGTGAGTTTGAGAGACATATGCATGTTCGTGAGTTTTAAGTATGCCAAATTGAATCAATTTTGCTTCATCTTGACGCAACATATTTTGAAAGATGACATAAGTTAATTGAGATGCTAAAGAAGGAATAGCTAACAGAGAGTAAATATTTGTAATAAACTGTCAGAACTGTCTAGGAAAACATTTATGAATAATTATGTGGATTATCCTTAAATCAAAGAGAGTAACTTGTAAACTAGTTAGTAAAGTTTTAATTGAATCAAACTTGAGAAAGAAATCATCAACGGAGTTGAAATCGGTATACCTGAGGTCTTCAAGTTGGTCTTGAAGCTAGATTTTTCGAGTCTCATCTGCACTGTCATGGGTATTTTTTAGGATGTCCCAAGCTTGATGGGCTTCTGTACAAGTAGAAATTAAGATATACAATTCGAGACTTAAGGAGATTCCGATTAAACCAAGTGCTTCCTCATTTTTAGTCTGCCAAGCAGTTTGGTCAGCTTGAGGAGCAGAGGTTGTTGGTTTTGAACTAGCATTAGTTACAATATCTAAAATATGTCTGAATCTAAAGATGAAGGTCATGTTCATTTTCCATGCATGATAATTTGTACTAGTTAACTTTATTTCTAGAATCAGGGTGGTCGTGGTTAAATACAAGATTTAATGTAAAGAACACCTAAAAAGAAAGAAAAAAACTTAACAAAACCTAGAAAAGAACTCAAATCAAACTATATACACTTGCATGCAACAATAGAAATCTATAAAAGCTTATGCCAAGGAGGCATGCAAGGAAAAAAAACAACCAAAGGTAAAAATAGAAACTAAGAACACAAAAGAGATAACAAATCTTGGTTAAGTTGTTATTGATTAACAGATAACGACAAGAATCTCTTGCATGCAAAGAGAAAGTAAACTAAATAACCTGATAACAAAGAAAGGGCAACACAACCTAAAAAACAAACATATTAATGAACAAATATCAAATTAAACTTTCTTAAATGAATAGTGATGAACCTACAAGAAACGTTAGGAAACTAAAATACTAAAAATGTTAATAATTAAAAAAATCAAACCTGCAATGAAACGTTAGCTAAATCGAATTGAATCTAACTAAAATACTTAATAACTTGATCTAAAAAAATGAATTGAATCTAACTTGGTGCAGATAAAATTTGGGATTAAGCAATAACAAGGCCTAAAAAAACATAAAACGACACTACTAATATAAGCACAATACAATACAAAAAGCTGATAAATATAACAAATAAGACTACGCAATAGAATTGAAGAAAATAGGATTAAACTTAGGTGAATTCCACAACAACCTGATCTATTGCTAGATCAATATAAAGTCAAATTTTTAGTTCATTTGCTGATTCTTCTGCAGTGAAACCCACTTTACTATACACAATGAAGATCAAACAAAATGGACATAAATGCATGCAATGATACCAACATGCAAAGATAAAAAACTACATGTAGAGAGATGGTGAGGAGATTGCTAAAGCTATTTGTAATTAAAAAAAATAACACGGAAAATTAAAAATTGCATGCAAAGATAGATTCACCAAAAACCAATTTGTTTCAAATAATTGAGACCACAGATATCTCAAAACTTTCCAACCGGCTTATATTTACTGTTCTCGTCACTGCAACTATAACAAGAAATCAACGCACTAATTCAATATACATGAAACAAATTAGCCAGCCTAAAAAAGGAAATCTACACCAATAACTCAAACACAGACTGAAAGCAAGACAAATCTACCCCAAGTAGCCATCCACAAATAGGAAGCTCCAAAAACTGTTGATGGAAGAATATAACCCATAGTTCTGTAAATCTTGTGACATGCAAAATGCACTAGCCTTCACCTCTAAGAAATCAAGAGGAAAAATACAGCCCCTATCAAAGGAAATGCTAGCGCGGTCTACACTTCCGAGAATAAAGAACCAATAAAAAATAAAGAATAAACAAATGAATGAAAAAAAAATGTTAAGAAACATTAACTAAACTATGAAAAACAAATAACAATAAAATAATAACACAGGTCGAACCCAAGCTGAGAAGATGGTTCCCATATGCTACCAGAGATCTAAATCATATAAAACGTTTAGCAGATCTCCATAAAATGGATGCACATCATCGAGGTGGGGAAAATCGTCTACTATAGCGGAAAGCTTGTCATGAAAAATTATGTTGAGTGAATTCACCTTGCGCATGTAAAACTGATGGAGGTGGGAGATTGCATAGCCCTTGTGCACCACTGTTGGTGTCTACCATTGATAAGATTATGTCCAAAAAATCCTTCACTTCAGATCCAGCAGGGTTAGAATGATGGTCGACTAAGAGCCCATGATCTCTCTAATACAAAATCTTGTTCCACCGCGACCTGCTAGGTTTACAAAATGCTCCCTTCCACGGTCATAAGTATCCAATATAAGTACAGTTCTCTAGGGTATTGAGATTAAATACGGTCAATATTTCCATATATTTAGCAGAGCACAACAATAGGTTGCTATCTAGATTACAAAAAAAACTATGCCGAAATAAGGTTCAATAAATATTAGTTTAATATACTTCCTACTCTCATACTACTCGAGCTAAGTATGAAAACTTTAATATAGAATAAAGAGACCAAAATGAGACAATGAATGCCAAGCTTTTGAACAAAACCAAATGATTGGAACTTTGGGAACAATATGGTAGCAATCATTATGGATCTAACCGAAATGCACAGAAAGGATATGGAAAAGAATAAAAAAACTTATAGCAAGAAAGGAAAGCATGATTCAAATCTAGGAGTGCACAGGAGTGTTAGAACAATCAATTGCAACATGCAAAAAAACAAACAATCTAAAGTTAGAATTATATGGAGAAAGGCAGCGCATGCAAGGAGATATAATAAAAGCGCATGCAATGAATGCAATGAATACAAATAACCACATGCAAAGCTAAAAAATAGAAAGGAATAATGTTAGAATGAGTAGAACAAGAATAGAAACTAAATGATTTATTTATTTTTTTAAATGTATGTAAGAAAATATAGTAACGGAAAGCCAATCTGTTAAATAGCCAAAAATATTGGTTAAATTGTTGATAATAATTACGTACTTGCCAAATGTAATAAAGAGAGAGAGATTAATTTTAGAAACTAAATTAGTAAAAAAATAAGAAGATAATGAAAACTAAAATAATAACATGTTAAAATATTAACAAAATATAGAGATTAATATAAATGAACTGAAATAAACTAATTACAAAGAACTAAATGAAATAACTAAAATGAGATTCAAATCTCTCTAAACAACATCTCCAAATTTGGAGGGCACAAAGATATGGTAGCTCCTTTACCTACACACTCAAAACACAATTAAACCAACCTGCTCTGATACCATGTTAAAATAATAACCAAAATATGAAAGTCAGGAAATTATTTAATGCTATGAGCAAGGAGTAAGGAGATTTACCATGAATAATCACAAAACTAGGAGCATACACCAAAGAGAAAAGCAACAAAGGAGACAATATTTTGAAGGGGGAAAAGCATAAAAAAAACCCCGTGATATAATGAATGTGGAAAAAATGCCTAAGAATGAGAGAGAGAGAGAGAGAGAGAGAGAGAGAGAGAGAGAGAGAGAGCTTAGCTCATACAATAGTGTTCAAGAAGAAGAAGTATCTCATATGTGAGAGAAGGAGAGCCATCTCTTTTAATAGAGATGTCAGAAAGGAGTTACATTGTAACTCTCATTTCTATGTATGCCACATTTCACTAGTGTGTGAGACAAGTGTAGGATTTCTCATAAGGGGGAATATCTATTTTCCTTAATAAAGGAATTACAAATATGGCATGTCCTCCAACTTGGACTAGAGGATGAATACAATAGGATACCTTGGTTTATCCTTTAAATACATATATATACCAAGGAAAGATTAAATTCTGACAGATTATATCCTCAATAGATATAATGTTTTGTCATTACTATTTTTTTAAATTTTTGAGTCAAATTCATGAAACAATATTCCATGACTAGTAGTAGTTTAGAAAAATTGAATAATCTTAAGTATGAATTATTCACTTATATTTATTACATCCAAATCATGTTTAAAAATTGAAACATAATTACTTAGATTCAAAATCACTCTTCTTACAATAATTCCAATTCAAAATATACTTAACAATGTAATCTACATTAGGGCTCTACAATCTACATAAGGGCTCTGCAACTTCCACCTCTACAAATTCTTGCTCAAACCTTTAAAATCCATGCCCACCTCTTCTGAGGGGAATCTTCCTCCTCTATAGAGCCCCAAGCTAGACCCCATGCTAGTCCTGAGATTGCTACCTCTGGCATGGTGCAACATGTGAAAGAGTCAAGAGATGGATCCCAATAGGCATCCTCTTTTGTCGATGCCCCCCATCCCCACCAAAGAGTAATTAGAAAGGTGCCCTTGTTGCCAAGGCTTAGAACACTCTGGAATCACTCCTAGTTGAATTCATCCAAATTAAGGAAGGCTCTGAAATCTCTCTGCCTGATTCTATGGTGAACAAGACTATGGCTAACTTTCAGTTGGTGTTGGTGGATCGGTTCTTCAACTTTAGACCCACCATTGAGATTGTTAGAAAATGGGTTGCTAAGAAATGGAAGATCAAGGGGTTTTTCTTAGTTTAAGATATACCTAGAGGGATCTTCCTCTTCAATTTAAACACTCTGGAGGATCTGGCCTCTGTTCTATCGAGCTCTTGGGTCTATGGAAAGCACTTCATTTCCAAGACTACCACTTGAATACTATGATGAATAGGTGTTCAGATGGATTGGTGACTCATTTGGCACCTTTATTACATTAGATCAGGTGACCTACTCTAAGTCCAAGTTGGTGTTTGCGATATTCTATGTTAATGTTACTCTCAACAAAATTGTCCCCAACTTTGTAATCTTGAAATCTAAGACGAGTAGATGGACCCAAGCTCTGGTTTATGAGAATGCCACTCTCTTCTTCCATAAATGTGAATCTATGGGCCACACTAGCGAAGTGTGAAAATCATCTCTACATGGAGCAAGTCTCAAAAATAAGGATAAGGGCACTTCCGAGGACCCCCCCATGTCTGTTGCAGGTGAATAGGTGGAAAACGCCAGTCCCCCCTGAAGCCTGATGTTGGAAAACACAGAGGTGGAAGAAGGGGAAATTTTACCCATTTGGAGAACAATAAGGTGCTCTCAGAGCCTAAATATAGCCCCCATGGCTGTGGCGAAGGAACCTTTGACTCCCCTGGTGATAACGCAGATGTCAAATACAGTTTGTCCTGGTGAGGTGGAGCAGCCTACCATTATGGTCTCTCTCTCTCTCTCTCTCTCTCTCTCTCTCTCTCTCTCTCTCTCTCTCTCTCTCTCTCTCTCTCTCTCTCTCTCTCTCTCTCTCTCTCTCTTTCTCTGTCTCTCTCTGTCTCTCTCTGTCTGTCTCTCTCTCTCTCATTAAATTCCCCTAAGGTTGCTACAAAGATCCACCCTCATCCAGAGGAGAAGAACTACCCCTCTTCACCTAGCTCCTTGGATGAAGAGCACAGTGGGGAGGATGATGGTGAATGGAAAACCCAAAAGAAGAAACCAAAATCCAAGAAAGTTGATGTCGGTTTGAAAACACCCAGAGGTAGGCCTTTGTAACATGCTAGGAGATCAAGAGGGGCTACATAGGATGTTGCAGCAGGTAGGTAGCAACCCTTAGAAATAAGTTTTAAAAATAAGAAATAATATTTCTTTCTTGAAATGTTAGAGGTCTCAACAGCCCCCTCAAGCAAAGCATTGTTAAACAATAATTTTTTTCTCACAAGATGGATATTCTGCTTATCCAAGAGCTTAAGATTTCCTTCAATAATTTTGCCTCCCTTGTTGGCAAACTTTGGCCAAGTACTTAGTTTCTTTACTTTGAGCCCTCTGGTGCCTCGAGTGGCATTTCCACTCTTTGGAACTCCAACACTATGGAAGGAGAACCGCTTTCCTTCTCTCTGAATTTCCTCATTGTTACCTTTAGAAAACAACAGCTGGTTTGGCACTTGCTCAATATCTATGCTCCCAACACCTGGACTAGAAGGTTGTCTCTCTAGAAGGAAATTATCAGCTACATGGATCAGGACAAATCTGCTAAGTATATGGTGGTTGGCAACTTTAACACCCCCTTCTATCCCTCAGAAAATCTCGAAGGTCTAATGGACTACTCTGATAGTATGGGGGACCTTGCATACCTCATTTCTTGTTTAGGTCTCCTAGACATCAACCTAAAAGGAAATAGCTTTACTTGGTCCAACAATAGGAAAGGCTCCCATCTCATCCAAGTGTGGCTAGACCGAGTTCTGGCCACCTCCTCATGGGACTTGTGCTTGACCTCCACTCTGTCTTCCCTCCCCAAAATGACCTCTGATCATAACCCTCCCTTCCTCTCCTGGTTAGACTCTCCTAGGATTGGGCCGACTCCCTTCAGATTTGAGATTATGTGGAGCTCCCACCCCTCATTCAGAGACCAAGTGAAACTCTGGTGGGACACCCCTATTAAGGGAACTGCCATGTTTGAGATTTCTCAAAAGTTGGAAATCATTAGAAGAGAGGTTAAAGGATGGAGAAAACATAATTTTGGTGACTTCTTCAAAGAGAAAAAAGAGCTTACAGGGACTTTGGATTCCCTCCTAGCCCAGCTTGTTTCTAAGAATATCAACTCCCAGCTTTAAATGGAGGAGGAAAAGGCAAGACACAAGTGACAGGAACTGTTGAAAAGGGAAGAAATCTACTGGAAATAGAGATCTAGGATCTAGTGGCTTACTAAAGGAGACCGAAAGATGGCCTTCTTTCATAGATCTCCTAGCAACCACAAAAGAAGAAATACCATTAGCACCATTAGAGATGATAGGAGGAATGAAACTACCAAGAAAGACAAAATAAGTCATGTTGCAGCTAATTACTTTAGGGGTTATAATCTAATGTTGGACACATATACCTGGCCAATGTTGAGGACCAGCTTCTCGAGCATATCTAATGTGATGTTACTCCCATTGACAATGATCAGCTAACAGGGCAGGTCTCTGATGAGGAAGTTAAAGAGGTTTTCCTTGCTATGGGTGCCTAAAAAGTGTCAGGACCTAATGATTTCCTCCGACCTTCTTTCAAGACTACTGGGATATTGTTGGCCTCAAAGTTTCTTGTGCTACCAGAGACTTCTTCAGAATGGGGAGGCTGTTGAAGCATCATAATAAGACCTATATTGTGTTGGTCCCTAAGAATGACAATCCTACCTCTATGCTAGACTTCAGGCCTATTAGTCTCTATAACACGTTCTATAAGATCCTCACTAAGATTGTGGTTAACAAACTAAAGCCCCTTCTGGAAAAATTGATCAACCCTACTGAGAAGGGTTTTGTGTCGGGAAGGAAAATCCTGTATGTTTCCATATCCACACATGAAATTATTCACTCCATGGATAGGAGCAAAGCACTAGGTATGGCCTTCAAAATTGATATTTCTAAGGCTTATGATAAAGTTAATAGGTCCTTTCTTCTAAAAATTCTTAGTAGAATGAGCTTTAATGATAAGGTTATCTACATTATTCAAGAATGTATACAAACTGTTAGCTTCTCTATGTCGGTCAATTTATCCCCGGGGGGCTTCTTTCAACCTAAAAAAGGACTTACATAGGGAGACCCCCCTTCCCCTTATCTATTCATTATGGTTGCTGAAGTTCGTAGCAGGAATCTGACTATGCTCTCTCCCATAGGAAGAATAAAAGGTGTGAAACTAGCTTCCACTCTACAACAAGTTTTTCTTGAACAATTTGTGGATGATACTTTCCTCTTTGGGTACTCTTTGGTGATTGAAGCTAGACAGTGGAGGAACCTACTAGATACTTATGCTATGGCTTTGGGGCAATGCAAAAACTACCATAAAAGTAGAATATTCTTCTTTAACACCCCTATTGAGACCCAAACTAGAGTACTTCAAATCCTTGGCTGTTAGTTGGCTTCGCTCCCCTCCACCTACCTAGGCCTCCCTCTCACTATCAAAGAGGTCTCTCACAAATTCTAGAATTCCATCCTAGAGAGAACCCAGAGAAAAAATTTTGGCTGGAAAGGGAAGATCTTGAGCACTACTCGTAAGCTCCAACTAGTGGCCTCTACTCTCCAAAGTATACCTATTTACTTTATGTCCCTTTTCAAGATCAAAAACTACATGGTTGATAGGCTTTAAAATATTCAAAGAACATTTCTATGGGATGGATCTGAAGAGAAAAAGAGGATGTCCTTGATCAATTGGGAAATGGTTTGTCTTCCTAAAAGACTGGGAGGACCGGGTCTTAGGAAAATTGGCATGCTGAATAGGGCCTTCACCACGAAAGTGGCATGGAAGCTTATAGAAAGAAAAGTGGATTGGTGCAAAATTATGGAGGCTAAGTACCTACAAGGGAACCCTTATGGGATGAATGTATCAGGTCAATGACCTTCCTCATGGTTCCAAACTTTGGATGAATATTTGCAAATGCAAAACTATGCTTTCTAAGGGTGCCTTCTGGAAACTCGGCAATGGGTGATCCATCAGATTCTAGCATGACCCATGGATCTAGAATTTCTCTACCCTTGTTGGGCGGTTTGGTTCCCTCATGACCTACCTCAGGCCTATTCTTGGGGATAGAATCTACAACTACATGACTGGAGGTCGATAGAAATATGTCTCATACCTTTTTGGGAATAGACCTGAGTTGGAAGACTTGGCTAAGGAACTTATGGAAATTTTTAGAAATGTCAAATTTCCTAGAATTAATGGCCGGGACTCTATCATTTGGGCCCCCAACCAAGTAGGAACCTTCTCGGTCAAGTCTGCTTACAACATGCTTCTGAAGGAGGAGAATAACCCTGGATATTGGAAAAATGTGTCGATCTGTCACTTCACTCTGAAAATCAACTTCTTCTAGTGGATGCTCATGCATGGAAAAGTGTTAACCCATGACAACCTTATAAAAAGAGGTTTCTGTCTGGCCAACAGATGTGCCCTTTGCAAGAAGGAGGAGGAAATTGTGAATCACCTATTCATACACTATGACTACTCTGCTAGTATTTGACAAGGAGTTATTAAAAAACTAGGGATCACTTGGGTCCTTGGGGAGAATATTCACCATTTTATAGATTGGAGATCCCCTTCCAATCACCCTCTCCTCCAACTCCTATGGCGCTTACTCCCTCACACATTTTCTAGACTATTTGGAAAGAAAGGAATAAAAAGATCTTCAAGGAGACTGATTCCCCGCCTGAGGCCTCTCTCTGTATGGGCACTAAGCTCCTATGTGAGAATGTTGCCTCAACTAAATGGAAACTTCCCTCTACACCCCCTTTAGCCTCAAAGATCAAAACTGCTGACAATTGGAACTTGCTGGCCGACTTCACTAGGTTTGAGAACTCTAAGTTTTTAGCTTGGAATGCTACCCGTTGGGTCACCCTATCCATTGGCTGGATCAAACAAAACTTTGATGGGGCAGAGAACAACCTTTCCTAGGGTGGAGGTGGAGTGCTACGAGACCACAATGGTTTGTGCCTCTTGGCTTATGCTGATTCGGTCAGAAATAGCATTGTTAACCAAGCTGAAGGTATGGCTCTTCTATGGGGTATAAAATTTTCATCTCTAAGAATACCAAGATGCTGATGATTGAGGGAGACTCCAAAGTAATTGTTGAGGCCGTTAACCAAAGGTTGAATGTAGGGTGGTGGATGAACACCATCATAGTAGAAATTCTAGAGCTTCTCAGCAACTTTGAGAACACTATCACTTCCCATATCTACAGGGAAGGTAACTCAATGGCTAATTTTGTGGCTAGTACTGGGCTCAACCGAACCAGGGTGGTTAGTTGGGAGGAGATTAGTGCGCTACCAAAGGAGACCTAGCTGCTAATTAGGTGAGAAAAACATGACACAAGTAATGTTTAAAATGGGATGCATTTGCGATAGAATTATTGAGGGGCCCACCAAGCTTCTGTGCTAGCTTAATATGATGATAATAACATTTATGAGTATCTATGCTCAAAATTTAATAATAAAGGCCCATAATTACCCATTGAGAGATTACGTGCAGAATGGAGGTTGTCTACATCAGCATGCCATTTCGACTACCAAGGAAATTAATGGCAAAAATGGCTTAACTTCTAATTATTACGCCTGGAGATCCGCTAGATTTCACCGTACGGAGCTCGTTTCCCCAAAGACCACCCACCCCGTGCCTTTTATGAGCAAAATTCATGCAAGACAGTTAATTCAAAAAGCCCTATTTTATGCCCTTAATTGCAAAGCTTGACTTTGCAATTTTTAGAAGGCGATCGTTGTGGAGACCAGTCCATTCAAGATGAGGGGTGATAAAATACACATTAAACTTGACAAAATCAAATAGGATTTCACTTCTAATCCTCTAGTTATTCACTACTGCAAGGATAATGGCATTTAGGGTTTTATAGAAAGAATGAAGGGTGGCCATGATGAACAAATTTCTAAGAAATTTGTGTTGTCATGGAACAATAGAAAGGTGTCTGTCGGGGACATCCACTTCCAAATCAATGAAGAAGTGATGCAATCAAGGTTGGCATTTCCAATTAAGGACTGACTAACCTTGTAGCCAAATCAATACGCAGTGAAAATACACAACAACAATACAAGATCTGATATGAAACTAAAATTTTTATTCATCAAATCACCGATTACATGAAATGTTCCTGGCCGTAAGGCCTTCTCGGTTACAGCTAGATACAAAGCAAGTACCAGTCTACAAGATCTCATAGGATCCAAATCTTTTCCACAACATCAACATTCAGCTAGCCCAGGACTGCAACACATAGTACACTGGTAGGCACCCAGGAAAGATCTAAACTTGTACTCAAACTTCCAAGAAATCTTCTTGTTCCTAAGCTCACAGGCTACTAACTCCTTTCTACCGAAAATCTCCCCCTCCTAAACACTACCCAAGCATTCACTTAAATACAAGATCTCAACCACAAGTCGGCTTTGCAGGACATACAAATATTAAATATCAAAGCATCATTCGGTTCACAAATAGCCTTACAAATAAATAAAAATCATCCAAGATGGCCCAAACGGTCATCGGATCCACATAGAAGAATGCAACATGCCAAATCTAGGTCCCCACATGTCCAATGGTCAATCCATAACATGAAGGGTGTGACCCAAATCAAATGCAATAGTCGGCTTGGCCGATTCATCCAAACAAATCCAGTCAATAAGCAAGAATACCGAGCAATAGAAGAAATAACTGAGCGCCAGCCAACTGACCACATCAAGCATGACCGGGCAACACAACTATCACCGAGAACTAGGAAACTGACACCTTCAATTACTGAGCATTCTTCAGAGACTGAGCACCCCGGTAACCACAAAAACCAAGCAACCAGTCTCCCAAACCAAGCAAGTACTCCACCAAACCAAGATCAAAACTAGCAATCTACCTTCAAAGACAAACATATTTTTTGTTGATACAGGATCGCCAAGAATCCTAGGATGCTCCTGCATCAAACACCCAAGGTAAGAAAGATTTTCTCATAAGGAAATTAGGAACGTCTCAAGGGAATCAAAATAGGTATGCCAAATTTTTTCTTCACCCATATCTCCTCTTGTCCTTCATTCCGAGTAGTCCTCACTTCATTCATTTCACCTTGCAGCAAGTTCTTCTATTTTCCACTTTTCTTATCTTTCCGATCGGTGACAAATAACAACTGACTCTGACCACTACCGACCATAGTAGTGCCTCAGTAAGGTTCATCTTCCTAAATCAACTTAGTATCATCTGCATCTCTCTATGTCATAAATGTCATCATCTGATGTACTATCTCTATCAGAAAGACCATTCGCCTCTTAATCTCAACAAACTCTTCAGATATATCATTCTCCTTCTCCTTCCAACTAAACCTTGTAGAAATAGGTTCCTCAACCTTTTGCTCTTGAGGTTTGTCACCATCACATGGACAACACCTGATGACTCCACATCCCTTAGCCCCAGCTTCTTGTAAAGGTATCAGCTTATGCCAAGCTCCTTCATGCCTAACCACATAGGTATTAGCATGACCATCAAACAAAACATTTATGTCAAACTGCCAAGGTCTACCAAGCAATAGATGACAGGCATCCATAGGCAACACATCACACAATATCTCATCCTGGTAAGATCCAATCTGGAAATTAACCAAGCATTGCTCTTCCCCTTTAACTTTAGAAACATCTTGTATCCAACTAATCTGATAAGGATTAGGATGCTTCCTCCTCTCCAAATTCAATTTACTAACCATCTCTTCTGAAACAAAGTTCTCAGAACCACCACCATCAACTATGACATTATATACCTTATTCTTGCACTTACATCTGGTTCTAAACAAATTTCTTCTTTGTACCATTTCAGAGACACATGTAGCTAACCTTTTGGTGACAAGACATTCAACTTTCTCTAGAACATTCTCAATGTCTTCTTCAGCAGCTAATGCAACTCTTTTCTTAGGACACTGCCAACTTCTATGACCAACTTCACCATAGTTATAACAAGTACCAGTGAACTCATTCTTCCACCTTCCTCTCTGCCCATTTTTCTTAGTACCTTGACTACTGCTAGATCCAACATCAGGCTTAGGATTCTCTACCACATTACTATCAACAACTGTCTCACCAGTCTTACCACCTTGATTTCTATTGTTTTGTCTACCTTCAAACTTCTTATTCAGCTTCTCTTCAATCTTCAATGCCATATTATAAGAATACCCTATTGTTGTCATCCGAATAGTAAGTAATTCTTCTTGAATACTAGGTCTCAAACCATAGACATACCTAGCAACTTTCTCTTTATCAGCTTCAAAATGACCAGTCTGAATTAGGATCTAGTAGAACTCCTCAGTATACTCCTGTACTGATTTGTTAGTCTTCTTCAAAGCTTGCATCTTCTTAAACATGTCCAATTCATAATCCACTGAGATGAATTGCTTCTTCAACTTGTCAACCATTCGGTTCCACTTAGTGATCTTTTCTTTTCCTCTTCTACCTCTTTCCAACTGAACTTCTCTCCACCAAATATTTGCATGACCTTTCAATTTAGTCTTTGCAAATCTAACTCTATCAGGATCTTCTATTTCTTCATACTCAAAGTATTCATCAATCTCATTGATCCAATCAATCAATTCTTCAGGCCTAAGACTTCCAGCAAATGCAAAAACTTCAATCCTAGGTCTCTTTCCAATTTTAGACATGGCTTTCAGAATTTGATTCTCCTCTGGATCTCTAGCTTCTTCTACAAATTCTTCAAAATGATCTTATTCCTCAGATTCATCATCACTATCCTCTTTCAAGGTAGGCTTATTTTTCTTCTTTAACTCCTCTTGTAGGTCTTGCACTTGTTTCTACAAAGCCCTAAAATCATCAAGATTGAATTCTCTAGCAACCTCTTCCTCTGAGATCTCACAATTTCTCCTCAGAGGCATCTTCAAGTCAAGATCCAGACACAAACACACAAGATCCACTCGGCTCCAACAAGAGCAAACTTCTCTCAGACAGGAACAAACTTTGCTCAAATAGGAACAAACTTCACTCAAATAGGAACAAACTTATCTCTAATACCACTTGATGCAGTCAAGGTTGGAGTTTCCAATTAAGGATTGGCCGACATTGTAGCCAAACCAATATGTAGTAGAAATACACAACAAAAACACAAGATCTGATATGAAATAGAAATTTGTATTCATCAAATCACCAATTACATGCAATGTGTCGGGCTATAAGGCCTTCTTGGTTACGGCCAGATACAAAGCAAGTACCAATCTACAAGATCTCACAGAATACAAATCTTTTCCACAACATTAGCATTTAGCTAGCCCAGGTCTGCAACACACAGTACACTAGTAGTCACCCAAGAAAGATCTAAACTTGTACTCAAGCTTCCAAGAAATCTTCATGTTTCGAAGCTTGCAAGCTAAGTTAACTCTTTTCTTCCAAAAATACCCCCTCCTAAACACTACCCAAGCATTCACTTAAATACAAGATCTTAGCCACAAGTCGGCTCTACAAGATATACAAATATTAAATATCAAAGCATTAGACGGCTCACAAATAGCCTTACAAATAAATAAAAATCATCCAAGATGGCCCCAATGGTCATCAGATCCACATAGAAGAATGTAACATGCCAGATCTAGGTCCCCACACATCCAATGGTCAATACATAACATAAGGGGCATGACCCAAATCAAATGCACTAGTCGGCCAGGCCAATTCATCCAAACAAATCTAGTTGGTAAGCAAGAACACCGAGCAACAGAAGAAATAACCGAGTGCCAGCCAACCAACCACGTCAAGCATGACTGACCAACTCAGCTATCACCGAGCACTAGGAAACCAATGCCTTCAATTATCGAGCGTTCTTCAAAGACCGAGCACCCCGGTAACCATAGAAACCAAGCAAGCAATCTCCCAAACTGAGCAAGTACTCCACCAAACCAATATCAAAACTAGCAATCTACCTTCAAAAACAAACATTATTTTGGTTTATACAGGATCGCCAAGAATCCTAGGATGCTCCTACATCAAGAAGTCATTGGCAAAGTGATGGAGGGAAGGAAATACAAGAAAACCAGCTGAACGATGGATGTGACCAGTCTCAACCAATTCTTCGGGCCTGGAGAAAAACCTATGAAAAAGTCTGGGGGTTTCAACTATGAGATGCTTCCCAATTTCTGGCCTAAGGTTTGTCATATTGTCATGAAGTATTTCACTTTAGAGGGAAAATTTACTATCTTTTGCTACTATCATTTGTCATTCCTTAATCATATTAGGAACATAGACCTTATTTCTATTTTGTTCTACCTCCTCCACTCATTGGAAAGCAACATTCTGGACCTTAAGGAGAACGAAAATCCAGAGAAGCTGATTCCCATCCTGCACCAGGGCCTGTTACTCTATTTGTTCAAGTTCCACAAAGCCATTTACCTCCCACCTCAATCTCCCCTAATTATCATTGAAATCACCTCAAACGTTAGTCCTTCGGGAGCTAACAACTCCTCTCAATCCCCCTGCATGTCCATCCAGGAGACTAAACTTATCCCCCGTGATGGCAAGGGCCCTAAGAGGTGTGTGCAGAACCCCTTCAAAATATCATAGGATTTAGAGGATTCCCATGTTTTTGAATCCCTGGAAGCAAAAGATAAGATGGCGGATGGTAAAACCCCCAAGGCTAGGAAGAGGCTTAAGAAAATGAAAAGGTTGGGTAGTCAGGTGGGGTCAGAGATTGGAATGGATGATACCATCCGGTGCTCTAATAGAATTGCTAAATAAAAATGTAAAAGATGACTCAAGGAAATGGCCTATGAGGATATTGCATTCTTCGAGGATATGGATACCTCTGGCTCCTCTAAGTCGAATAAGGGCTCCTCAGCTGAGCATTTGAGTCCCCCCAGGTCTGCCAGCGCTCCTCCTATGAATCCCCCACCTGTAGTGAATGAAATCCCTTGCAGTAATACCCCGACCCTGCCCTCTCCTGACACACAGCAAGTTAATTCCCCCCACACTGAGCATGCTACCATGGATGTGGCTGAGAATGACAGGTTCAAAGGTTCCCTCAAGCATAAATTCACTGAGCTGGACAGTGAGATCCTTAGTCTCAAGCAAGATATGAAGAAAATCAAGGCCCGCATCACTGACTCCAATAAGTTTTCCCTTAAAGTGATGCATGCGTCGGTGGTGACTCTGTGTAATGTGCAAGAAAAGATTGCTAGTGGTAAGCTAGAAGCTGATCAGGACAATAGGGACCTCTTCTTGTTTCTGCAGGAAGAATGGGTCTCCACCTTGATGTCCAAGTGGCTGGGAGAGAGGACCTAACTGTTGCTAGTGTCATGTTGATGTTGTCTTGTTCCGGGCCCGTGGGTCCTTGATTTTATTTTGTGTTTTTCTGTTATATGGTTAAGAATTTAAGACTTTGGTTTAGCCCTTCGAGGCAGTTTATAGTTATTATGTTCAAGGCTTTTTGGTTAAACTATAAACCTGGATTGATATTTTTTATAAGGATCTACAAGTTTGTTTTTTATAGAGGCAGACTAGATATAGTTACTCTGTTGATTATCTACTGTGAAGCTAGTGCTGTTAATGTGCTCTTAGTCTTCCCTGTTCCATGGGCCAGCACCCTCTTGCTGTTTTTTCTATCAAAAACAATATAATTTCTACCAAAATAAAACCTACTTAACAATATATTAGATTATTACTATTAAGCACAAATTATAGTATTTTATATAAACATACTCCGTAAATAGTATAAACAAATTTTGTTATATTCAATCGACCCACTTTTGATATAACCTTACATGATACTAAAACTAATGATCACGTAAACTAATGATCGCGTTCTTTAAAGCTTTATAGCTGCACTCTTAAAATCACTCAACCGCCTGAAATATGGATATTTGGTTTCATATGTTTTATTTGATTATCTCCTCAATGAAAGTGCTAGTAAACAATCTAGGGAATATTTAGTTGAACAACCTTCAGCAACCTTAATATCTCATAGCTAAAAATGGATATGCGGCCTAGAAAATTCCAGAGCAATAATTGCAATGAACAGTGACCTATGTGATTGTAGATTAGCATTGCACAGCATGCAGATGTTCTTCATACTTAAATTAATGCCGAACTTGTGGATATAGAATCCAATATACATAGATAAACACAATCATCTTACATTACGTGACGCTATTGAATCTAAGGTTTATAAGCGTGTGTTGAGCAAATTTACAAAATCTAAGCTTTGGAAGAAAAACAAAATTTACCAACTTTTTCTTTTCCTTCAATGAAGTACAGCTATGAATGAATGGTGCCCTTGAATAGTAGCATAGAATGAGACAAGCAAACCAAACAAAGCAAAATAAGCGCAATTAGGAGCAAAAAGATAAAAGATAATAAGAGGGTAAAAATCGACTGATCATATTGGCTACCTTTGTCTTTTTTGGACGTAGAAGAACGATACTGGCTACAAATTTACAGCTTAGACCTGCAAAACTGACCATGGTGATAATTTTGGGCAAGTTTTTGCCTGATGAAAAGTAGTTTAGTTGCAATTTCTTAACTTGTCTACATAAGAATGCAAATGGGATTGGCAGATCCTCCTCCTCCTTTTTCTGAATATGCATACAAATATATCTACATTTATCTTAGAAACACTATTACTGACATTGAATCTATGTGTGCTTGAGTAAATAATTTTGAGGAGGGAGTCAAGATTGTACTTATAATAAGGGTATAGATTAAAGACATGCATGTATATATTTTTATCCTATTATTAAAAAAATCCAAGTTTTTTCTCTCATAATCATTCAGACTGATCTGTATCCCACACTTTGTATCTACTATAGAATATGCCCTATTTTCTACTGTTTTTGTACTGTTCTTCGTAGGAGTCTGTACATCTTGGGAACTAATCCTTGAAATCTTATGAATTACCTCTCTGGGTGTGGTGCATTTTCTATTTTCAGCTACAGAAAAGGACTGAGAGAGATGATAACCTGATCAGAACTTAGAGAAAAGCGTACCATACCACAAGTTGACTGTAAGTGTAAGCATTGTATTGAGCTGGTTCCCAATAAATGTGATGTGTAAAGTTGATCTCGATGTGTTCACTAGTGCTTCGCTGGTCATCAAGTTAAAATACTAGTTGTTATTTCCTACATTCCACTGTATATGATGATATCAAGTTGGTCATGTGCAGGATGAAGGCCTATAAAGGACCTAAAAATCTTCACAACTTCATTTCTTCTTGCGCTGATTTCAATTAGCATTAGATATTTTTCTCTTCTCTTGAGTACTCCAAAGGCAGTTTCTTCTTTTGTTCAATGGCTTTTCCTCTGCAGCTTTTGGTGGGAATTATTGGTATGCCACTTAGACCACTGCTTTAGATATATTTCACAAAGCATGGATAAGAAGCTGCTTCTATGATATATATTATATATAATACGGATATTTGAAAATTTTGCTGTGCTAATATGGATATCTGAAAACTTTCACAGACCTATGTACAGCCAGAATAGAATTTGTAAGCTTCTTTGATTTGTCTCAAATGGGATGATCATTGGTTAGAATGAGGCATGGTGCAGATAGATACATGGAATATATAGGACACGTGATTTTTACTCTATATGTTAGTCAGAGAAGAATAATTGAGGCTATTGGATTTTGCATAAATACTGTTTCAATGTTGAGGGGGACTGAATTAGTGCTCTCTAATCAACATTTGTGTTTTAGAATAATCAGTTAATAATGGCTAGAACACTCCATTAAAGTTTGTATTTTGAAGTTTACATCAAGTAAAACTTCCATATATTAAATGAAGTTGCTCAATAACAAGCGTACTGTCTTCTTAATCCACGAGGAATTTTCTTACCTCCTTTGCATTTCTAAGACTTTGTATCTCGATTAACGTGTGAATTACTAGATTTTGGTTTGTTTGGGTCGCCAAGAGCTTTGTGTTTAGTTGGGTTTATATAAGACTGCAATCTGGTGTGAAACATAAACTGTTCATCATGATTAATGTCTCATGGTGGTCTGTGGTGCAGGAAATATAAGTTCACTGGCACTTTACCTCTCCCCTATGTAAGTACTATGTACAACATATTTCTCGGAGTCAAAAAAACATGTTTAATCTAAATAAGCATGACTAACATCTGGGCTTGCACTATTGATCAAGATCATCATGTGAGCTTATCTATTAATATGATTGTATTTGGAAATTGCAGGAAAACATTCTGGGGGATATACAAGCTCAAGTCTACCCAAGAGTATTCAGGACTACCATATGTGTGTACCTTGTTCAACTGTGGTCTTTGGCTACTTTATGGAGCCCCATTTGTTAAACCCCATAGCACTTTGATCCTCACGATCAATGGTGCAGGATTTGTTCTCGAAATATTTTACCTGCTGTCCTATCTGAGATTTGCCCCTAAGCAGGAGAAGGTAACTCATCATGCCAACAATAAGTTTGTAACTGAATGCCATTTGGTGGCTACTAGCTAATATAAGTCTTGTGAAGTGTGTCGATGCTTGACTAGATTCCATGCAACAAGCTAGATATATATAGTTGTTATTATTCTGACATGGATTCCTTCAATCTTTCTTGCAGGTGAAAACAGTGCGGTTAGCCATAGCAATGATGGTTGCTTTCGTCACGGTTGTTGCAGTTACGGTTTATGCGCTGCACACATACAGTGCCAGACAGTTAGTGGCTGGCACTTTAGGCGTGATCCTTTCCATTGTTATGTATGCCTCCCCATTATCCGTCGTGGTGAGTTTTGAAACTCATGTTCTTAATTTAGATTGTAATGAAGTGTATATAGGCAATACTATAATCTCTAACAAAAAACAATTAAAAATAATCTAAAATTTAGTCTCTAGATCATAAATAAATATGATTAGGAAAACATTGGTCTCTACCCAAAAGCAAAAGTTGATTAGCAGATGATTCATCCTTTCATGGATGTTGATGAGTTTGTATTTTTCTATTGCAGGGAGATGTTGTCAGAACCAAAAGTGTTAAGTACATGCCATTTTTTGTCTCACTATTCAGTACTCTAAATGCACTAGTCTGGTCTGGATACTCTGTAATGGCCAGAGATATCTTTATAGCTGTAAGCTTATCCCTTTTCCTAGTGCCATTTTCAAATATAGTTTTCATGTAAATTTTGGCAAGGACTATGCACCTTTTTTTCCTGATTAAAGTATTACTTTTTTGGCAGGTCCCCAATGGCATTGGTTTCCTCTTAGGAATAACTCAGCTCATTGTTTACTTTATTTACAGAAGCCCAGAGCCTGTTTTACCTGTATCTTCTGAGCTTCAGAAACTTCCTGAAACCAAAAAGATAGATGATGTATTTGATTTGCCTATCCATATTGTGGAGATGGACGCCTCAAATGTTGTCAAAGTGGCTACAGTGAATGTTGTTATAGCTGATCAAGTTTGATTTCTTTCTTTTCGATCAATAATTAATAAGTTCTATACAGTGTACAGCTTCAGCTTCCTCAGAGAGTCAGACTCTGCTAAATTGCCTGAGAATCAGCATTAGCAGATAAAAGTGGAAGAAGATGTCTATCTGATAAGTAACCCAACCAGTACCTCTCGGAGAGGGAAAAATGTATAGAGAGTTGACTACTTGGGGAGCTTGATTGTAACCTCTTATGTTCCTAATTTTCAATAATGAAATGTCTCCTTGGCACTGCAATTCAATGAATTCTTCACGTTCCAAGTACTATATATGTTTGGATATGCATCTCTGTATGTACTTCATATTTTGAGATAGAACTACTAAAACTGTACAAATGTTTGGTGCTTTAGGTGTACATTGCTTCATAACTAAGCAATATAATAATACCGTCACAGTACAACCTCATGTCTAGATACAAACAAAATAAACAATTGTAAAGCAGAGAAAGAACAAAACAAAAGAAGTCAATGCTGACTAGAAGCTCAAGCTAATGGGCAATGGGCGCATACGCATCAAAATTATCTCAAGGACAAACGACAGCATTAATGAACAAGAAAATACACGAGTAATAAGTGAGTGGGCATTGGATTGCATTCAAACTAAAAATGGAGGAATGATGTATTAGATGGAAATAAAGTAGATTCAAGAGGACTAGAAAGGGACATTGGCAGATCACTTCTTCAAATGAAAGTATCTTCTTATAAACCAAAACAATGGAAATAACATAAGAAAATCCCTTCGGTGGGCAAAGAAGGTATCATTGAAAATTCACATATGTCAAATTAAATATAAATTTATATTGAAGCATGCTTTTAGTTGAAATTTGTGAGAAATTGGATAGTTTTGCCACATAAGAATCTCTCGAGTTCCTACAAATATTGTTGGTATATCTGATTTAGCATCTTATTCAGATTTTCGAAGAGGAATTATAACAAGAACACCATACAACATTCTTTTTTCAGCTATATTCCATTGAGATACTATACGACAGTGAAGTTTGACTACAGTATAGAGAGTTGACCACTTGGGTAGCTTGATTGTAAGCTTGAAGTTTCTATTTTTTAATAATGAACTATTTCCTTGGCAGTGCAATAAGTTCTTGAGTCCCAAGTTATATGTTTGTATGAATAAGTTCATATTTTGAGATAGAACATATAAAAGTAATCAAATTGTATTAATGGTTGGTGTTGTAGGCGTACAATGTTTCATAACTAAAGATTATAATAATAATAAGATTACAGCACAATCTTATGTTTATTAATTTAGAAAGAAAATAAATAATTGTAAAGAAGAGAAAGAAGGAAAGAAATAAAGAAAGATTTTTTTATAGTCTATAATAATGAATGTGATATGTATATAGCTGTGTAGATGATGACTTCAAAACAAGAAAGTCAATGCAGACTAGATGTTCAAGCTATTGAACAATGTCTCAAAGCGACAACAACATTATGAACAAAAGTGATGAATGAATAGGCATTGGATTACATTCAAAGTACAAATGGACAAATGATGTATTTAGTTGGAAACAAAGTAAGTGGTAGATTTAAGAGGACTAGAAAGGGACATTGACAACTTCTGGAAACAATACCACACAATGATTCTTTGATACAAATCTGATGGATCACACCCATACCATATATTATGACTTCAAACATTAATAGATTTCTACAGAATGTCTATCAAAATAGAGATAGGAAACTACCTAGAAAATGACTATTTTCATATATTTAACATATAATCAAGTGTATGTAACACACATTGCAATGAATCAATAAATGAGCAATAACTAAGAAACTCATCCACTTGATGGAAATATTTGTCATAATCACAAATAAAAACCCAATAATTGTGCCCTCCTGACACAGAGCGCCAAGAACATACACAGAAAATAAAAGAACTGAAAAAGACAAGAATATGATAGTTTAGAAACTTAATAGAATTTTATTGGCAACTGAATCTTCAAAGATGCATTTATTAGAACTGAACAATGTTTCAATTCCGCCTTAAGAAGTAGATTTTCAATCATCCTAATACATAGACTTATAAACAACAAAACTACTAGACACTTCAATCTCTATATTTACTATATATTTCCATATCCTTCTATCTTGACAAACAAATTTTCCCTTCAAATAATGTTTCCTTTCAACTCCATGATGAGCTAAATCTGATGCAGTCGAGGACAATGGGAACTCATAGAGTCCAACACATCCTTCTAGCAAGAGTCACACAATAGAAGCCCAAAAAGAAAACAAGGAAATGAATGCAAGATCGGTCTCCTTATTATCACATAATCAGATATAGGAACCACTATGGGTAAGTGCACTGAGAGAGAGAGAGAGAGAGAGAGAGAGAGAGAGAGAGAGAGAGAGAGAGATCTATAAATATATGTACATATAACTATAGATATGCATGTATACCTACATAGAAAGATAACATATATGTAAATCTATACAAATATGTATTGTATTACATATTTACAAGCAATTTTTATAATGTCTTCATAACCCATATGGGTTATGTGAAACTAAAAATATTATTTTATGTCTTCATAACCCGTATGGGTTATGTAGAACTTGAAATTGTGATATTTTCTTTTCAAAACTTGAGCGGGTTATTTTGTACACCATAACTTGTATGGGTTATGGCTTGGTAAAAGGTTTGGAATACGACCCTAAGGCTTGGAAGCCTATTTTACCTCCAATTTTGTCCATTTATACTTTTTCTCTTCTTTCAAGATCATAGCTGGACTTCGTTGTCATCAGTTTTACAAATGATCAAGTGGGTATGTTTAAAATTAATACCATCATCTCACACATCTTCTAAGCTTTTTGACCATATTAATTTTTGTATTTTTGGACAAAATTAGCATAGTAAACTTTAATTTTCTTTACCGATGTCTTCACAATCCTCACAGACATATGCCTACCATTTTTTTAATAAATTTTGATCTACTTGACCAAACTCAAAATAAATTACATATTTTTGTTCTACAATAAATTATATACACTTATTAAAAAAAAGTTTGCAATTTGGATTATTTTGATGCAAGTTATGCCTAGCGTTGGAATAGGTACCATATTTTTGGGATGTAGTCACTTCAAAAAATCATAAAAAATAAAATAATCAATAGAAAATTAGAAAAACATACAAAACTTATAGATCTCACTCTTACCTATCATCCTACTAAAGAGTTTTGAAAAATACTAAATATAACTATATAGTTTGTGAAGTGCACGAAAACAACTATGTTGTGTTTTTCTAAAAGAATCAGGAACAATTTTTCATGCCCAAGAGGTTTGACCCTCTTAATATTATCCATCTTTTAAAAACTTTACTATTTTAGAAAGTAGATTTAGAGTACTAAGATTCTTATTCTTTACACAAATCCTAGTTTTGAGTGCATGGCCCTCAAATCTCTCTGTGAAGTTCATGTTTCCCTGATTTTAGAGAAAAAAAAGTGGCCACTTATACTGCCCTTTTTTGTTCACCATCATCGTGCACTTACCCTTATAACTAAAAATACATTTTAGGCATACATGCTTGATTAGAACCTTCAATAGGTTTTCATTTTGTATGATCTCAAGGAAAGAATAGCTACATGGACCTCCTATCAAAACTTTATTCCATATTATCTATAAGATCATATTCTAAAAAATACTAAGCTATTGTTCTATTCACTCTTGATTCTATATTCTTCTTGATGTTTAAGAGAAGAAATTACAAAGCTTATAAATCCTTTGAAAACCTCAAGTCGGCCTAGAAAGATTACATTTCCCAATGCAAAGAAAATGTATTATAACAAATAGGTCATGACCTCAAATCATAAGGATCCCTCTCCAATGAACATGAATCATGATCCCTCAATTAGGTCAGTCATAGACATTACACCATCAAGAAATGAATCGTTAAACTTCATCAAATAGAAAATACCTTTGTGAGATCAAAAAACACAAGAGTGAATGGTTGAAAAGCATGAAGAACAAGACAGTCCTACCAAGAATTAATGTTATCTCATGCATGAAGAAACCAAAAGAAGTGTGCTCCAAGGGAAATGTTAAGAATGAGGTCACAAACACTTTGTAAGGATTGCAAGAGAAAAGTATCTAAACTGGACAATCACATAAAGAACATTGACATTGAAAAGAAAAACTACAAAATAGGAAAATAAATATTTTTGGTTGATGAAAGATTGCTAAGAACCCAAGATGCTCCTACATCCGACACTTGGGGTTATTTAAAAAGTGAGTCTTTCACTTTTCTAGGGCCAAAAGAGAACCAAAATCGTCAACCTCAACCTATGAAATAGATGAAGAATCTTTGACTAGTATGTCTTCCCATTTGACAAGATACTCCATATACTGCTTACCTCTTGTAGGGATGAATTCACAATAGTGGGTTACACTTTTTTGTCTGAACAGATAGTGAAGTCTACATTTTGAGATAAACTTTCAAATTCAAATGCATATTGTCATTAAACCATTTGAAATTGGAAGATGAAGTAAATTAGTGTCTTTTAGGATATTCTATTTAGATTCTAAATGTGTGTGTGTGTGTGTGTGTGTGTGTGTGTGTGTGTGTGTCTATATCTATATCTATATCTATATAGTTTCTTCTTTCTCTCATGAAAACTAGTATGTTGTTGAAAACATCATTTTCAAAGAGTAACATTATTTTCATAGAGCATAACATTTTTATAAAATAAATATGAATATGCTTCTTTCGAATTTAGTTTTGTAACATCCATACGGAGGGCATGCAATTGGTTTGATGGCATTATCATGATTATTGCATATTTCATTAACATTTGAAGTTGACTAAACCGTAATTTTGACATACCTTAAATACATAGTTTTATAACTTGTGTATTTATCTAATTTCAAATTATTTTTTTTAATAGAAAGTAGACTAGAAGTCGGAGGGCACTGTTATTTTTCAAAAAAAAAAAAAATCTTCTCTACTATTTTTCTTTGAATGTCGAACTCAAAGGTTTATATTTTATGAAAAAACTACATTTGATTAACGTCAGAAAACATATACATAATAAATTCAAAAATTGTCAAATCTATAATCATTAGAAAGCTCATTCTAAGTAGTTGTGCTATGCAAAAGGATGTCTCTTTATTGTTCCATTTGACCCCTACGATTGAGACCCGAAGCCATGAAATTTTAAGAATTTCTTCAAACTTTAATAACTGCCCCCAATCAAGGACCTTCGATAGAAAGTACTTTTGATCGAAACTTTTTAGTTTCGATAGAAACTACTTTCTATCGAAAGTACTTTACTGATTTAGGGTCATTTTAACCCTTAACTAAGTCACTTTAGATAGAAACTAGTGACTTTTGAAAGAAACTCATGTTGGCCCATTTGGTGTCATTTTGGGTTAATAACAATTACAAATAAATATATGTTTTTCTCATCTCATTAATTCGAAAGCTGCAAAATAATTCACATTTTGGAGAAGGAAGACTTTTGAAATTGTATTTTTTTGAATTTTGTCAAAATTTGGTGGAACAATTTTTCAGAGAGATGGGAAATAAAAAGAGAAGGATAAACAAGAGTACACAACATTATTCAAAAGAGAGAGAACAAAAACTACGTGAAGAAAAAAGATAAAGATATTATCGTAGGAAACAAGGTATCTCTCTCTCTCTCTCTCTCTCTCTCTCTCTCTCTCTCTCTCTCTCTCTCTCTCTCTCTCTCTCTGTGTGGATATTTTAAGTTGATGGTTAGGACTTGTCTTAATGAAACATGTAAGCATGATATTGCAATACCTAATTAGACCTATTTTGATAAAGAAGACCTAATTAGACTTAATAAGACTAATTAGACCTAATAACACCTAGACAAGACTAATTAGACCTAATAAGACTAAGAAGACATAATTATATACCTAATTAGACCTAATGTGAGTATTATGACCCCTTAGACCCTGAGTTATAATAATCCCTAATTATCTATCTAATATGAGTAATAGGACCCATTCTAGGTGTAATTAGATCTAGTTAGACTAATTAATACCTAATATGCTCATACTACAACCCCTTAAGAACAAATTAGACCCGATATGCTTAATATGAATAATAGGACCCCTTAAGCATATTTAGATGTAGAATATGACCTAACAAGACCAAATTAGAGGTCTATTAGTACATAATTAGATAAATATGGCCTATTAGGACCTAATTAGACTCAATTAGACCTACTAGGACTAATTAGTTACACTTTGATGCCTAATTAGATGCAATTAGACTTAAATGACCTAAGTTAGGTCAAATTAGACCTATTGGAACCTAATTAGACCTAATTATCTCCAATTAGACATCATATGAACAATAGGACCCCTTAAATATAATTAGACCTAAATTATGACCTAACTATCTACCTAATTAGAGGTCTATTAGTACCTAATTAGATCAATATGACCTATTAGGACCTAATTAGACCCAATTAGACCTATTGGACCAATTAGTTACACTATGATGCCTAATTAGACCCAACTAGACTTAAAGTAACCTAATCCAACCTAATATGACCTATTAGGACCTAATTAGACCTAATATGACCTATTAGGACCTAATATGACCTACTATAACCAATTAGACATATTAGGAACAATTAGACCTATTAAGACCTATTAGAACCAATTAGACCTAATATGACTATTGCCCAAAAAATTCCCTCTCATCCATTTTCGGCCATAGCCCTATTTTCCAAGAAATACCCAAAGTGTCGAAAGTCCAGTGTGTTTTCTGCCTTTGGGCCCGAAAACATAGTGTATTTTTGACCTTATCTCTGAAGGTTCCGGATGTTTTCAACTTTTGGTACAAAAAATTCTCTGTGTTTTTGACCTCGGTCCAAAAACCCAATGTGTTTTCGATCGCTTCTGCACTTTACCCTTCTCTGGCGTCTACATTTTTTCCATCCACGCAATTCTGACCAGGTGGGTCCCTCTGATGTTTTCAACAATCTGCTACAACTTGTCGCATGATCGCATAGCCCTTTTTTTAGGCTATGCGAACATGCGACTAGTAGTTAAGTGTGTAACCCCAAGGTACCAGCCGGGCCCAGTTCACAGTCTTCAAGCCTTCAAACCGCCAGCAGTCAACACGCAATAGTTTTATGTTGGTCGCATGATCACATGGACTCTTCTGAGCCCATGCGACCATGTGACTAACCATTAGCATTCGCGGTGGGCATCTCGCAGTTAACTCCAAGCTGGCGGGGGTAGCATCTTGCGGTTGGTCGCATGATCACATGCGGCCCCTTGACTGCATGCGACCACGTGATAGGTAGTTAGCGGGGCTTTGACTCCGGTGGCAGGACCTTGGATGGTGATGTGTCCAGTACGCAGTGGGCCCGGTAGTAGAGGTGCCAGTTGAACAAAGATCAATGGCTGGCGCATGATCTCACGGGATCTTCTGATCCCATGCGATCATGTGACAACCGTTCAATTCTTCTAAAGTTTCTGATGCAGTGGTCTATGGCTTCGGGTTGCAATGAGGTGGCGGGCTAGAACGAGATCTACGGTGGTCGTAAGATCTCATGGGATCTTCTGACCCCATGAGATCTTACGCCCATCGTCCGATTGGAATCTCAGCTTGCGGGTAGGCCCGGGGTTGGTAAAGAAAGTGCACGGAGTGCGGTTAACAGGTTTTTGCGTGGTCGCTAGATGAACCCGAGGTTAAGGAAGACATCGCGCAACTTGGCGACTGAGGGAAGGTGAACTCGAGGTAAACTAGGGTCAGGTATGCTGTAATGTTTTGTGGGTACAGCCATGTGGTCAGCTCTAGTTGGGCCACGTGGCAATGGTTTGGTAGATGGCGGATTTTTCAGGGCCCAGATGTCTTATGTGGTAGGGCGGAGGCAGTTTCTCAAGAGGTTGTCGCATGATTGCATGAAGGCCTTTCGGCCTCATCTGATCATGTGACCATTGCTATGGCAAGTGACTAGTTTCAAAGAGCTTGCCGCATGATCGCATGAGGCTTTTCTAGCTCATGCGATCATGCGACCAGTAACATTTTTAATGTAGTGCGACTTGTTTTTCATGAGCTTTCTTCTGAGGGAAATGTTTGCAAGTGCAGGTAGCTAAAATTTATGATTTTTTGGAGGCAGTTGCTAGGAGATTTTGTAGAATTTTTATCGGCAGTCATTTTGAGTCCTTTCGAGGATGGGATCGGATTTGAACATTCATGACAAAGTCCAACTTGCAAAGAGGTAGATGGATGAGGTTTTTGTCCTAGCGAGGTTGATCAATTCAGGCATGGGCACGCAAAGAAGATATTTGATCAGTTGAGATATTTGCACAGAACACATTTATGATCAGAAGTGACTTGTTTTAGGGTTGATTATTATATTGTAAAATCTATGTAGCCCTAAAAGTTTGGTTCCTGCCTGCGTGCAAGGGATGTTTATATTCTTTTTTGGAGCCTGTAGTGCTCAGAATTCACATTTTGTAGAAAGAGAAAGTCTTTCCTTGGAGAACTATCTGTAGCATTTCTGCTCTCTAGTTTTTCATATCTTGTAAATTCTCATTGATAATACAAGCATTGCAGAGGCATTTTTGTGACAATCTTTCATGTCCTTGTGTTTTCCCTGTTTTCATTATCTCTTATTCGATTGAAGGTTATGAATGCTTTCAGTGATACTTAGCTTTTCCTGATCCCCTTTACTTTCAACTTATTTGTGCACTACTATTTTTGATTTGATTTGAGTGAGGTTGTGGGTATCCTTTAGCCCCTGTTATTCTATCTCATTCATGTGTCCCTTTAGCTGAAGAGAATGTCTGCTTGCAGGTCATAATTTGTGTCTAATTTTTAGGCCCTCTAATGAAATACTCATGCAAGCCTATTCAGTAAGCTGTGATCTCCTAGACCCAAGTCTGTCATTGGTTTCATCCCTCTATACTAAGATCCAAACCCCAGTTCGGTGCATCACCTAATAGGTAGATTTGCTTTCCTATCATTTCCCTTTCATGCACTCCTATCCCTTTCCCCTCAAAGTTTACTTTCCTATCTAAGAGCAAATCAGGGTGACTATCCAAGAGGAACCAGCCTAGAATCTAGAGGTCTCATCTCGATTAGCAAAAGGTCCCACAACCTTGAGATGATTTCCATGTTATATTGGATTATCAAGACTACGAGAGCTTGAGATTAGAGGCACAAATTCAATGTATAACATTTCTGGCATGCCCAGTGGGAGACAGTGAAGATCAGAGTAAAGTTCAAAGGTGTTCCTGTTGGTTCATCTACAAAGGGATCAAAGAAATTCAGTACACAAGGCCTATCAGTATAGACTCAAGCTCAAGGATTCCCCACCTTGGTGCCAGTGTATAACATTTCTGGCATGCCCAATGGGACTACAAAAGAAGTCAATTTCAAATGTTATGCTATCTCTGATATACTGATTGCATAATACAGGCCTTAAAGAGGTTAGTACTCAAGTATATCTGACAACTCCATCGGTGTTAAGAGCAGTGACCCAATTTCTGATAGAGCTTATGAAGAGAATAGACCCTTCTGATGGCAAGACTATTTACATTTGCACCCTTTAATCAGGGTAGTCCATTAAATTTTGCAGTGCATCATGATGTGCCCCTGGCAGCACTAAAAGGTATACCTGATTTCATAGGTGAAGGACAGACAACAACCTTTGAGCACATAAGAGATGTGACCACCATTTGCAGCATACACAACATTACTCAAGAGGATGTGGCCACAAAATTATTAGCAGCATCTCTGAAAGGTAAGGCTCTAGAGTGGTTTAGAACTTTAACTGTTGGCTCCATTGCTTCATGGCACAGACTTGGAGATCTCCTTAGCAAATACTTTGAGGGTAATGCAGACTCTTTGTCTCTAATAGAACAACTCCAAGTTATAAAGAGAAATCCTCGTGAGCTGATGACAGATTTTAATGGCAGATTTCTCAAGACATGGAGTAGGATTCCAATTAATATAAGGCCTTCAATAGATTGTGCTTTCCTTTATTTTTTGAGAAGCCTAACTAGTGATATATCTGTCATGATTCAATATTTGGGAGGTACTTCATTGCCCCAGGCTTTTGACCTAGCTGTCAAAGCAAAAAATTGCTTAATCCAGGCAGGGATGATAGAGAGAAGACCACCCATGCCTATCTCTCTTAATCTTCAACCTACTATACCTCTGTAGATGCCTCCATTTACCCCCATACCTACATTAACAGAACCTCAGGCAAGCACTAGCTATGGGAAGTCCATAGTTGACCTTCCTCAAGAGCTACTCAAAGTGAAAATTGATCAACAAGTAACAAACAAGGAGATGATGAGCCTGTTGCAGGCTTTAACCAAAGAGTTGATCACTGTAAAAGGGTAGTATTTGGAGGATGGATCACTTTATCAACAAGAGGATCAAAATCCTAACCAGCATTGGCAAGTTCATGAGCAACTGTATCAGGAGTCTAGGCCACAATATCAGGAGAAGCATCAAAGCAAAAGGAAAAGTTTGGTAAAGAGGCCTTTCCATCCATATAATCTAGTCAGGAGAACATTCCCAGTACAAAGCATCAAAGCAGCTAGTAGTCACCTGAACCCATTTTTTGGGAAGGAGGCTGCAGATTTTCCACTTGTTCTCTTGAACCATGAACTTCCTGATGGAGAAAGGTCAAAGGTGTTGCAACAGAAGACAGTGGCCTCTCAAGCACATTCCCCTAAGGATGGAATGCAACAAGTGACTAGACAAGAGACTCACAAAGTCCAAATCTCAAGCTCCTTTCCTGGTAGGTCCACTGACACTTCTGTTACTTTTCCAAGTTTTAGATTCTCTCCTCCAGTTCAGAATCTTAGTCAACATGAGCCTAATATCCATGCATTTTTAGAGCCTATTTATGACCTTGTCTCAGATTTCTAGCCACTTCATCCTATTCCTATAAATGAGATACCTAGAAGGTTTGATTTTCTAGATGATAATGAACCTGTCCTGCAGCAAATAAAGCCCTATAAGCCAATTCTTAAAGAGCCCACTACACCTCAAGCACTTTTAGACCATCAAGAAGAGGATGATTTTTATCTTTTAGGGATACTTTTTCATGATAATCATGAGGAGCAGGTAAGGCTATTACATCAAGATGGATTAAAGTAATCAGATCAGGATAAGAAAGAAAGTGAAGAAGGTGACAGCCCAGCTAATCTTTTTGAGGAGATGCCTTCTTACATTGAGCAGAATGAGGAGGTTGATAATGTCCTAATTGAGGAATTTAGGCCGGTTTACAATAAAGTGGGGGAAGAATCTAAAGAATCATATTTCTTGGACCATAAGGAGGGGCCAGTGATTTCAAGAATGTGAGGCAGTTCGATACCTTTGATGAGCTATTGGATGTTTCAACTAATGAAGAGGATGGTCTGCTAACTGCAGAAGAAGAAATATTATGGTAGGCTATCATGGAGGGACATAATTTTTGTCATCTTGCTGAAGTTATTAATGAGACACAGCCTGAAAGTAGCAAAGGGAGCCCCAAGTTTATTCCTTCCACGGGTTGCCCTTTAAGGTACTTAGCAAGAATGGAGGCCAATAGTAAAAAGGATCCAGTCATGTTTGTGTCCAAACATGAGGGTTCAAGTGAAGCCGAAGCTGAGGGTGAAATTGCAGTTCAGTAGAGGCAAGCTCAAATCACTTATCTGCCCCTAGATAATGGAGATAAAAATCCATTGGTGGAGGTGAGTCAATTTATTTATGTCCTTCAAGAGGTAGTGCATCAGTTCTTCATGCAACTATGTATACTTCCTTCCTTGTTAGCTATCCTCCTGCATGAAAAGTGCAATGTCCTAAGGAGGAAGGGTAGTTATTTCAACATGCCAGTGAATGGCTTTGTTTGACCAGGTCCCTGCACTGGTTAGTTTAGGGTAGGTTACTTTTCCTGCTTTCTCCCAGCTTTCTAGTTTAGTTTTCCCTATTTTCCAAGAAGTGCGCGTGCACAGGTTTGTCTTCCCGGTTCAGTTTTTTGTCCTTGCCAGTTTTGTGCTTAAATGACTCCTATGCCCAATGGATGTGTCAAGGCAACTGGTCCAATGTCTAGCAGGCTGACATCCTGCGGAGGTCACCAAAATGTTGCCCAAAAAATTACCTCTCATCCATTTTCAGCCACAGCCTTGTTTTCCAAGAAATGCCCAAAGTGTCGAAAGTCCAGTGTGTTTTCTGCCTTTTGGCCTGAAAACACAGTGTGTTTTCGACCTTATCTCTGAAGGTTCTAGATGTTTTTGACTTTCGGTACAAAAAATTCTCTGTGTTTTTGACCTCGGTCCAAAAACCCAGTGTGTTTTCGACCGCTTCTACACTTTACCCTTCTCTGGCATCTACATTTTTTCCATCCGCGCAATTCTGACCAGGTGGGTCCCTCTAATGTTTTCAACAATCTGCTATAGCTTGTCACATGATCGCATAGCCCTTTTTTTAGGCTATGCGAACATGCAACTAGCGGTTAAGTGCGCAACCCCAAGGTACCAGTCGGGCCTAGTTCACGGTCTTTAAGCCTTCAAACCACCAGCAGTCAACACGCAACAGTTTTATGTTGGTCGCATGATCGCATGGGCTCTTCCAAGCCCATGCAACCATGTGACTAACCGTCAGCGGTCGCGGTGGGCATCTCGCAGTTAACTCCAAGCCGGTGGGGGTAGCGTCTTGCAGTTGGTTGCATGATCACATGTGGCCCCTTGACCGCATGCGACCATGTGACAGGTGGTCAGCGGGCCTTTGACTCCAGTGGCGGGACCTTGGATGGTTACATGTCCAGTACATAGTGGACCTGGTAGTGGAGGCACCAGTTGAACCAAGATCAATGGCTGGCGCATGATCTCATGGGATCTTTCAATCCCATGCGATCATGCGACAGCCGTTCGATTCTTCTAAAGTTTCTGATGCAGTGGTCTATGGGTCTGAGTTGCAATGAGGTGGTGGAGTACAATGAGATCTACGGTGGTCGGAAGATCTCATGGGATCTTCCGACCCCATGAGATCTTACACCCACCGTCTGATTGGAATCTCAGCTTGTGGGTAGGTCCAGGGTTGGTAAAGAAAGTGTGCAGAGCGCGGTTGCGCGGTTAACAGGTTTTCTCGTGGTTGCTAGATGAACCTGGGGTTAAGGAAGACATCGTGCGACTTGGCGACTAAGGGAAGGTGAACTCGAGGTTAACCAAGGTCAGGTATGCTGTAATGTTTTGTGGGTCCAGCCATGTGGTTGGCTTCGGTTGGGCCAAGTGGCAATGGTTTGGCAGATGGTAGATTTTGTAGGGCCCAGATGTCTTATGTGGCAGGGTGGAGGCAGTTTCTCAAGAGGTTGTCGCATGATCGCATGAAGGCCTTTCGGTCTCATGTGATCATGCGAACATTGCTTTATCAGCGGAGGCAATTTCTCAAGAGGTTGTTGCATGATCACATGAAGGCCTTTCGGCCTCATGTGATCATGCGACCATTGCTATGGCAAGCGGCTGGTTTCAAGGAGCTTGCCGCATGATCGCATAAGGCTTTTTTAGCTCATGCGATCATGCAACTAGTAACATTTTTAATGTAGTGCAACTTGTTTTTCATGAGCTTTCTTCTGAGGGAAATGTTTGCAAGTGCGGGTAGTTGAAATTTATGATTTTTGGAGGCGGTTGTTGGGAGATTTTGCAAAATTTTTATAAGCAGTCATTTTGAGTCCTTTCAAGGAGGGGATCAGATTTGAACGTTCATGACAGAGTCCAACTTGCAAAGAGGTAGATGGATGAGGTTTTTGTCCTGGCAAGGTTGATCAATTCAGGCATGGGCATGCAAAGAAGATATCTGATCAGTTGAGATATTTGCACAGAACACATTTATGATCAGAAGTGACTTGTTTTATGGTTGATTATTATATTGTAAAATCTATGTAGCCCTAAAAGTTTGGTTCCTGCCTACATGCAGGGGATGTATATATTCTTTTTTGGAGCCTGTAGTGCTCAGAATTCACATGTTTTAGAAAGAGAAAGTCTTTCCTTGGAGAACTATCTGTAGCATTTCTGCTCTCTGGTTTTTCATATCTTGTAAATTTCCATTGATGATACAAGCATTGCAGAGGCATTTTTGTGACAATCTTTCATGTCCTTGTGTTTTCCCTGTTTGCATTATCTCTTATTGGATTGAAGTTTATGAATGCTTTCAGTGATACTTAGCTTTTCTTGATCCCCTTTACTTTCAACTTATTTGTGCACTACTATGTTTGATTTGATCTGAGTGAGGTTGTGGGTATCCTTCAGCCCCTGTCATTCTATCTCATTCCTGTGTCCCTTTAGCTGAAGAGAATGTCTTCTTGCAGGTCATAATTTGTGTCTAATTTTTAGGCCCTCTAATGAAATACTCATGCAAGCCTATTCAGTAAGCTGTGATCTCCTAGACCCAAGTCTATCACTGGTTTCATCCCTCTATACTAAGATCCAAACCCCAGTTCGGTGCATCACCTAATAGGTAGATTTGCTTTCCTATCATTTCCCTTGCATGCACTCCTTCTATCCCTTTCCCCTCAAAGTTTACTTTCCTGTCTAAGAGAAAATCAGGGTGACTATCCAAGAGGAACCAGCCTAGAATCTGGAGGTCTCATCTCAGTTAGCAAAAGTTCCCACAACCTTGAGATGATTCCCATGTTATACTGGATTATCAAGACTATGAGAGCTTGAGATCAGAGGTGCAAATTCAGTGTATAACAATGACCTAACTAGATCCCAAAATTACCTTTTTATACCTAATTAGACCCAATTAGATTTAATATGACCTAATTAGACCTAATATGACCTATTAGGATCAATTAACTTTACACTTTGATACCTAATTAGTCCCAAATAGACCAAAAATGACCTAATTAGACCTAATACATGACCTAACTAGATCCCAAAATGACCTAATTAGACCTAATTAGACCTAATTAGACCTAATATGACCTATTTAGATATATTAGCACCTAATTACACCTAATTACACCAATTAGAAATCATATGAATAATAGGACCCCTTAAGCATAATTCTACCTAGATTATGACCTAACTATCTACCTAATTAGAGGTCAGTTAGTGCCTAATTAGACCAATATGACTTATTAGGACCTAATTAGACCCAATTAGACCTATTAGGACCAATTAGTTACACTTTGATGCCTAATTAGACCCAACTAGACTTAAAATAACCTAATTATACCTAATTTGACCTATTAGGACCTAATTAGACCTAATATGACCTATTAGAACCAATTAGACCTATTAGGACCTATTAGGACCAATTAGACCTAATATGACCTAACTAGATCCCAAAATGACCTATTTAGACCTAATTAGACCTAATGTGACTTAATTAGACCTAATATGACCTATTTGGACCTAATCTGACCTATTAGGATCAATTAGTTACAATTTGATGCCTAATTAGTCCCAATTAGACCTAATATGGCCTAATTAGACCTAATACATAGCCTATCTAGATCCCAAAATGACCTAATTAGACCCAATTATACCTAATATGAACTATTATGACCTATTTAGACCTATTAGGACCTAATTAGACCTAATTACACCAATTAGAAATCATATGAACAATAGGACCCTTTAAGCATAATTCTACCTAGATTACGACCTAACTAGATCAAATTAGAGGTTTATTACTGCATAATTAGACCAATATGACCTATCAAGACCTAATTAGACCCAATTAGACCTATTAAGACCAATTAGTTACACTTTTCAATGCCTAATTAAACCCAATTACACCTAAAATGACTTAATTAGACCTAATTTATGACCTAACTAGATCCCAAAATGACCTAATTAGACCCAACTAGACCTAATATGACCTATTAGGACTTAATTGTACCCAATTAGACCTATTAGGACCAATGAGTTACACTTTGATACCTAATTAGACCTATTTAGACCAATTAGACATCATACGAACCTATTATGAGCTATTTACACCTATTAGGACCTAATCATACCTAATTAGACCAATTAGACATCATATGAACAATATGACCCCTTAAGCATAATTAGACGTAGATTATGAGTTAACTAGACCAAATTATAGTTCTATTAGTATCTAATTAGACCACTATAACCTATTGGTACCGAATTAGACCCAGTTAGACCTATTAGGACCAGTTATTTACACTTTGATGCCTAATTAGACCCAATTAGACTTAAAATGACCTAATTTGACCTAATATGACCTATTAGGACCTAATTAGACCTAATATGACCTATTAGGACCAATTAGACTTGTTAGGACCTAATATGACATGTTAGGACCAATTAGACCTATTAAGACCAATTAGACTTAATTTGACCTAATGTGACCTAACTATATCCCAAAATGACCTATTTAGACCTAATTAGACCCAATTAGACCTAATACGACCTATTAGGACCTAATTAATTAGATATTTAATATGACCTATTAGGACATAATATGACCTATTAGGACCAATAAGTTACACTTTTATGCCTAACTAGTTCCAATTACACTTAAAATGACCTAATTAGACCTAATACACAACCTAACTAGATCCAAAAATGACCTAATTAGACCTAATCAAACCCAATGAGACCTAATATGACCTATTAGGACCTATTAGGACCTAATTACACCTAATTACACCAATTAGAAATCATATACAATAGGACCCCTTAAGCATAATTAGACCTAGAATATGACATGACTAGACCAAATTAGAGGTCTATTGGTACCTAATTAGACCAATGTGACCTATTAGGACCCAATTAGACCCAATTAGACCTATTAGGGCCAATTAGTTACATTTTTCAATGCCTAATTACACCTTAAATGACTTAATTAGACCTAATTTATCACCTTTAACTATATGCCAAAATGACCTAATATGACGTAACTAGATCCCAAAATGACCTAATTAGACCCAATTAGACCTAATATGACCTATTAGGACTAAATTAGACCTAGTTCGACCTATTAGGACCAATTAACTACACTTTGATGCCTAATTAGACCTAGTTAGACCAATTAGACATCATATGAACCTATTAGGACCTAATAGGACCTAACATGACCTATTATGACCTATTTAGACCTATAAGGACCTAATTAGACCATTTAGACATCATATGAACAATATGACCCCTTAAGCATAATTAGACCTAGATTATGACGTAACTAGACCAAATTAGAGGTCTAGTAGTACCTAACTATACCAATATGACCTATTAGGACCTATTATGACCAAATAGACCTAATTTGACCTAATATGACCCAACTAGATCCCAAAATGACCTATTTAGACCTAATTAGACCCAATTAGACCTAATATGACCTATTTGGACCTAATTAGGCCTAATATGACCTATTAGGACCAATTAGTTACACTTTGATGCCTAATTAGTTCTAATTAGACCTAAAATGACCTAATTAGACCAAATACATGACCTAAATAGATCCCAAAATAACATAATTAGACCTAATATGACCTATTAGGACCTATTAGGACCTAATTACACCTAATTACACCAATTAGAAATCATATAAACAATAGGACCCCTTGAGCATAATTAGACCTAGATTATGACCTAACTAGACCAAATTAGAGATCTATTAGTACTTAATTAGACCAATATGACCTATTAACACCTAATTAGACCTAGTAGGAACAATTAGTTACACTTTGATGCCTAATTAGACCCA
The DNA here is from genome assembly GCA_027943335.1 of Chamaecyparis obtusa. Lineage (NCBI taxonomy): Eukaryota > Viridiplantae > Streptophyta > Pinopsida > Cupressales > Cupressaceae > Chamaecyparis > Chamaecyparis obtusa. The sequence continues at coordinate 1,804,130 of BSBK01000329.1, read as the reverse complement.
ATTACACTTAAAATGACCTAATTAGACCTAATTTATGACCTAACTAGATCCCAAAATGACCTAATTGGATCCAGTTAGACCTAATATGACCTATTAGGACCTAATTAGACCTATTAGGACCTAATATGACCTAGTTATAACTAATATGACCTAATTAGACCTAATATGGCCTAATTTCATTTGAACATTTTTATTTAATAATTTTAACTTTTTCTATAGGAAATGCTCAAGAAGTACAACCTTCTAAAGCTGGAGAAGGGTCATCACAAGCTCAACAAGCCCAACCTTCAAAAGTTGGAGAAGGATCATCACAAGCTCCAAAAGCACAACCCTCAGAAGTTGGAGAAGGTTCATAACAAACTCAATAAGCACAACTCTTAGAATATCAAACAAGTACACATCTCTCTCTCTCTCTCTCTCACTAACTCTCTCTCACTGCCTCTCTCTCACTGTCTCGATTTAGTCTCTTTGTGGTGAATATGCATTTTGGGTCTTTTCACTTAAGACTATTTTTTTTATGTACATGTAGTCTTTTATGAGGAAAATGTTGGACAAGGGGCATCCCAAGTTGAAGTAATGGACTTTGGAGAAGAGTCAATTCAAGGTAAAATAATTATGTTTTTCTCTCATTAATTTATGAATTATTACCTTTGACATAAGCTTGTTTCTATATATTTCATCAAGGTCTCCTTATGATGAGATATTAAGAAATTATTTTAATTTTGTTTGCAGCGGAAGTGCAAGAAACATATGAGAATGTTAGTCTACCCCAACAGTTTAAGAGAACAATTAATTGTAGAATCATAGATCATTTAATTGAATTGGATGTGGAAAAATTGAGAGATTATGCTAAACAACTGTAGACACATAAAAATCCTTTGGTAAAAAAAACTATTTTTATTTTTTGAAAACCCTTATGACATCATCATTTGTTAATTAATTATTTAATTTATTTATTTATTTATTATTATGCCATTAAATCCATTTATCTTAATTAAAAATATTTAATTAAGAAATCCCCTCCAAAAATGTTTAAATCTTATTTAAACATCATTCCCCCCAAAATTTATTAATTATTTAATAAATTGACCAAAAATCCTTTAAATATTTATTTAAATTCTAAAACCTTAGAAATTTTAGAGAAAACCCTAACCTCTTAGATAGACTTTCCTAAACTCACCCTAAACCTGACTAAAAGGTGATTCCTACCATTTTTAGCCTAAACCTTCAACCTTTGACTTTGGGTCAAAACCCCTCCATTAATGAGCCTTACACACTCATTAAAGCCTCTTACATCCTCATTAAGGCTTCTTACAAGCCATAAATGAGACCCACATCTCTTCTTCCACTCTTATCCCCTAGGCACACTTCCCTAGTGTTGCTCACATGTGTGAGAAACCTTAACCCTTACCCATCTAACATTACCCCTAACTCAACCTTAGACTCTACCCCAAACCCTAACTCTGACTCTTAGTCTCCTTCCTAAGCCAACCCCTTCCCAAAATCCTATAAATACCCTCCTATTCCAAGAGAAAACAAGAAATTCATCTCTTATTTCATAGTAAAGTTATAATGCTAGATTACTCCTAGATCTTAAGCTTTTAGCATATTTGGTTAGATTAACTCATTTTCAAGCTTTCATAACTCACATTATAGCTTAGATAAAATGGATTAACTTATTTTATTTCATTTTTATGCATTTCTTTTCATCATATCACATCTCATTTGGTCTAAAATCAACCTTAGATTACTCATTTGTAGTTTAATCAGGTTTTTATATTCATTAGGCTCCTTAAGGCCCTAGGGACAAATCAGGTGATCTACACCTTGTTATGTGCCAATATGGTGTTCTTATGGTCCCTAATCCATCCTAATCCCCCCTAATAATTATTAGGGATGTGCTCCCACTGATTAGAGATCACACACACATCCCTAAATTAAGAACAAATCAAACGATGACAGGGTGCTCCCGTTTTGGTTCTATCTGAATGACTCAGCAAATAGTTTTCTCTATATGTTAGGAATATGATCTTAAACTAGTGTTTGAATGTTTATTCTTATTATAAAAAGGTTAGTTTTTATTTGATCACATTTTGGCATGCCCGGTGGGAGTCCAGAAGCCTCAAAATTGCACTTTTTTAGAGCTTTTGGTCAAAAACTCAATATTTTAACGCCTCTCGAATGGATTTTTCTGCAGTTTCGTATGACTATTGATCATTTTGAGAAATTCTCGTATGGGTATTGAGAAATTTTTGTATGGGTAGTTCCCAATAGCCATTTGGGCCTTTTTGCATATGTTTTTAAGGTATTGTTTAGGGGTTTTTGAGCTAAAAACTCACTTTTTGAAGCATCCCAAACATATTTTGTTCCAGTGTCATATTAAATTTGATCACTATCATAAATTTTCGTATGGGAAGTGATAAAGTTTCGTATGGGTACTGCCCAATAGTCATTTGGGCCTTTTTGCATGTTTTTAAGGCATTTTTCTTCATTTTTTGCCACTTTTTGGCTCAATTGTCGTATGGGAATCATATATTGTCATATGGGAATGCATGGAGGGTCATAAAATTTTTTAATATAAGTAATTCCTGGCCTCAAATATTGTATTGGAGGCAGGGAGCTCATTTGAGGTCCTAAACTTGGTTTTTACTCACTTTTTGGGCCTTTTTGGGGATCCTAATGACCCTAGGCTTCAAACTTGTAATTTCTAACATAAAAATCTTGTAGGTACTTCATGGAGAATAATTTTTCACCAAAGAACTAATTAATTTATTTTGATTAACTTCCTTTAAGGATTAGGAACCAAAAACACTTCATTTTCAAGCTTAAAACGAACTCCTAATCATTTTTTAGTGCCCTTAAGGGACTCATCTGAAAATCTTTCCTAAACATTCCTAATCAACTCAAATAATTCCTAATTGGTCCTACAAAATTCAAAAACACATCTAAGGACTTCATTTTGGCTAAAAGGAACCTCATTCATGCAAATCTAGGGTTTTAAGGGCCATTTATGCAAGTTAGGAACACTTCAAACTTTCAGAGCTTAAAAAGAACAACAAATTTTCATTATCATTTATATATGGTTCATGTTAGGCCGTTTTTTCTGTCATAGAAAAAATCTTGTGAAAATGGCCTATTTTCCTTGCAAGTGTTCTTTATTGCCTCCTACCCTGTGTTCTCCTTGTTGTCGCCTTGCTCTGGTCCAAACTGCATCTCCTAAATTGCCAAACCCAAAAAGAGATTCAAGTTCTAAGGTCTGCAAGAAACAAAATTTAAAAATCTACCTAAGTGTCAAAAACCCACAGTGTATTTGAAAATCCATGATGTTTTCGACCTTTTTGGCTTGCATAAAGTCCTCGATGTTTTCGCATCCTTGTTTACCTTTGTGTCAATGTCAAAAACCTTGAGTGTTTTTGATCCTTTGCTATTGTGAAAACTTTGTGTGTTTTCGACATCCCAGTTCCCTGTCTGTTGGCTTTCCTTAAGTGCACAAGTGCGATGACAGGTGGGCCCGGGCCTTCAAAGGTTCTTCCTGATTGGCTGTCGCATGGTCGCATGTCAGACTTTTCTGACATGCGATCATGCGACCGCCTGCCACCTGTCCGCGTGGTCCTAGCTCTTTGCATTGTTCGGCTGCTTGGCGGTCTACTCAATCTTAAGTGCGCATGTGCAATCAAAGGTGGGACCTGGTTTTTGGATTGGGCAGAGGGTCTTGATGTGTCAAAGAATCAACGGTTGTCGTTAAAGCGCAAAGGCTTTGTCAAGGCTATGCGCTTTTGCGACAACCGTCAGATCCTCCGAAGGGGTGAGGCTTCTTCGGTGTGGTCCCAAAGGCGGACATGTGGCAGCCTGTGATTGGCTGTCGCATGATCACATAGCCCAATTTTTGGCTATGCGATCATGTGACCACTTGCCACTTGTCCTTGTGGCCCGTTGGTGAAAAGGAGTGTGGTCCTGATGTGACATGTCTGCACAGGTGGAGGTTTCTTAATTGTCAACGTGGATGTGCTTAGGAGTGGGGCCGTTGTCATAGGGGGGACAGATGGCATGTTCTTATTGGCTATCACATGGCCGCATGTCAGATTTTTTTGACATGTGATCATGTGACTGCTTGCCATCTGTCTGCATAGGTCCCAGCTCTTTGCAATTGTTGTTTGCAGTTTTGTGGTCCTAGTGGCAGTCATGTGGCAGCTTTTCATTGGCTATCGCATGGTCGCATAGCCCATTTTTTGGCTATGCGATCATGCGACTGCCTGCCACATGTCCTTGGGGCCCATTGGCAGGTGGTGAGGTGAGGCATCTTCCGAATGTAGTGGTGGTTTTCTATTGGCAGGCAGGTGGTGATGTTGCTGTCTTATGGCCTTGTCACATGATTGCAAGGGGCCATTTTCATGACTTGCAATCATGCGACTAGGTGCCACGTGGTGTTGGGGCCCGGTGGGAGATGGTGACGTGCTGGGTTCTAGTTGGTTGCCAGTGCATCAAAGTGGCCAAGGGTTTGTAGGAGGGTCCTATGGCATGTGTGACTCAGTGGTTACAGCGAGTGGAGGCGTGACAGGTGGCGTCATGTGTCACAGTTGCGGAGTTAATGGCGGAGTGGATAAAGATCTAGCGGCCTAAAAAATTTCCTTCTTGTCGTGGGTTTGCGAGATGATTTGGTGGTTCACTAGTTGGTCTGGTGACTTGGTAAATGAGTGGTCACAGGGTCGCTAGAGTTTTTAGCGGAGGCAGGGTGTTTTCTATGAATTGGCGAAAGTTCCTTTGTCGCCAGTTTGCCAGATGACTTAAAGTGCTATTTCAACACGTGCAGTCATGTGTTCATGGGATTCAACTGTAGTTAGGCCTTTCATTCCGTGACTGGGATTTTGCCTTGTCGCTAGTTCGCAGAATGTTAACCCAGGGTATCTAATGAGTTAGAGTTGCGAGGCCCGGGGAAGATGAGAAATCTACGGTCGGGACTTAATTACTGATCTCTGATCGAATCAGGACCGCTGATTCGCTGCTGGCGCCAAGAAGTGACCATTGGTTTTCAAATTTGAATCTCAGAGACATTTCCAGCAACCAGTAAGGACTAAAATTGATGATAGAAGGGGCCAGAGTTGGTGAAATTGAACTTCTTCGCCGTTCCAGTGTGGTCCAGGGTGCCTTGAGGGTTTGCAGGGATTTGTGTTGTGTGGTTTTGAGCTCAAGGAACTATTTTTAGGTAGTGATTAGACTAATTTAAATGGCATTCCTGGTGTACTATGCTGAGCTCACAAATTTTTATGATTGTTGATCTACTAGAGATTTTTTTTCTCCAAGCTGCTTATGCTTCCTGCCCCTGCAGTAAATTTTGTGACTATTTGAGTTGGTTAGGTAGTTGAAACCCTAGCCCTAGCTATCCATAGCTTGTTACATTCTCTCTGAGAATTCCAAGGCAGCTAGTGGTATAAATTGCAGGTTGTTCATTTTTGTAAGGGTTCCTTCTTCTGCAAATTTTTGAGGAGAATTGGTTCCAAGGGAAGGGTCTTTTTCTTGTAGATTTCTCCTTCTCTCTACATATAGGGTGCTTTTTTTCCATTGCTAGTTCAGAGAAGACAATACATATTGTAACAAATTTATTTTATGTATGAGGATATGATATACTCTTACTGTACTGAACTATCTCCATTTGAATTATGAATGCATTAATCATACATCAAGGGTGTTTGATTTGTCTATTTGCATTGCCTATGTTTTTGCAAGTGGAGTTATCTTCACAGAGGTAACTAGTTCAGGGTTAGTGTTTATGCATGTATGAGCTGAAATATCAAGGATAGGTCATGCTTGTCTTCCAGTGGATGCTAGTTAATGTATTATCCTTTCATAGGTCTCTTCTAAGGGCAGGGTCAAAATCCTTTGATGGATAATAGCATGCTTGAATGCACAGGTGGGTGTTAAGTTGAGGTTTGGTCATGGTGTGTGATTGATGTCAGGCATCAACACATTGAGCATATTGTGTTCTTGTTTCATAACTGTCTCTTGCAGTAGGGTATTTGACTCTGTGGCCCATTGGATAGGGCACTAGTCTATCAGAGACTTAGGGCATCTCAGGGGTCCTTTCAATCTTTTTAAAGTCATTTCCTTTTAGTTCCACCCTTTCCCTTTCATGTTGTTAGGATAGGTTTCTAGCTTTCAGTCTCATTCCATGCAAGTAGGGCTATTGCATGAGACTTTCTATCATTGGGGTACAGGATACCTATAGGAGATTGATTGCTATTCCACATTAATCTGTTTGCAGGCCTTTGGTTTTGTCATGAGGTGTCTTAAGTGTGTAGATAAGGCAATACCTGCCTAAGTGATGTGGAGCTCAAAGAAGAAGGAGGATTTCTCTTTATCCTCATCAATTGGTTTGTTTTTCTTGTCAAGCTTGAGTGCCTAACCAGTGTTTTAAGCCCAACTATTTGATTCAAGCTTGGTCCTGTTAGGAAAAGAACCAATAGTTCCTAAATAAATCATAATTAATTCTAAGCATTCTCAAATCAATCTTGAATCATTGGTCTTAACTAAAGTAAACTTCATTTGTATTGTCTTAAGTGTCTTTCAAAATCTTATGTAAACTAAGAACAAAATCTACAAGTTTTTCCTAATCTTTCCTAATTGGTTCCTAAAGAGTCCTAATCTTTCCTAAAAACTCCTAAATCAATACTAAGGATTTACTATTGATGAAAAATTATGTCTTGTTGCAAAATCTTGAAATTTTTCCAAGTTTTCATGCATAAAATCAATCTAGGAACCTATTTTTGGGCTTAAAAACTGAATTTTAGAAAACCAAATCTTGAGTGAAGTTAAGAAAATGAACCTACAATGACAGAATAAATCCCTTGGAGCTAAAATAATCTAGAGACTAATTCAATAACCTAATAGTAAATGGTCCTCAATCCTCCTAAATAAATATATTACTAATGCAGATCCAATAAATATCTTTAGATCGCGCAGTCATGTCAAGGGATCCCAAACATGGAACTTTATTATAGAATCTAAAGAACTTATTAATAGGAATCTTACATGGGATATAGGGAAAGGAGATAAATCCCTCTTTTGGGAAGATTCATGGGGAGGTTATTCACCCTTGACTAGCCTAGGATTTTCACAAAATACCATAGATATCTGTAAAAACCATTGGGGTAACAAAGTAAAGGATTATATCTTCCCTGAAGTTAGTTCTACATGGAAAACACTAGATAACATTCCAATTGATCTCCTAGAAAAATGAAAACTATATGATGTTCTGAATGATAGAAGTATTTCATGCAACAATAGGGAAGACAAACTCATATGGACTGGCTCAAATGATGGAAACTATAAAGTTAAAAATGGTTACCAAACAATAGTCAAGGATCAAAATATGGATGCCTTAGATGTTCCTGTAAATCTATGCTGGAACAAAGTATGTTTGCCAAAGGCTGGTTTTTATGGGCTGCTCTTCAAAAAGAAAATTTTAATGGCAAATAAATTTAGAAAGTTAGGTTTTGAAGGACCCTCTAGGTGTCCCCTCTATGAAGGTCAAGAAGAAGACATTAATCATTTACTTCTAAATTGCCCCTTTTTCGCAGGAATACTGGAACTGGTTGAGAAAGTGTTTAAATTGGAGGTCGGCTATGCCCATAGACATTATGGACTTTCTTAAAGCTTGGCCTAATCTATACAAAAATAGCTTATATAAGGACATATGGATAGTATCACCTTCTATCCTAGCATGGGAATTATGGAAAGAATGTAATAGGAGAATTTTTACAAATCAAAAACTAGACAATAGTTCATTAACCAATAAAATAGAAGCATTTATAGTTGAAATCATAAATAATAGACTTAGAAACCTTATGAGCTTAGAAAAATCCTTTTCCTCTTGGGATAATAACATTAGAAGACACTGGCCAAATCTAGAAATCCCACCATTATATGGTAAAGGGGGTAATAAGAAGTTAGGGATGATAGACTCAATTGCAGATGAAATCCCCCAAAAAAAGGATGGTTTAAATTAAATTTTGATGGGGCTTCGAGAGGCAACCCAAGTATCGCAGGGATCGGGGGTATTTTCCATGATTGGAAACAAGAATCTATAATTAAATATACAAAATCTATAAAACCTACAACAAACAATATGGCAGAATGTATGGCTATCCTAAAAGGACTTAAGTTATGTAAACAAATGGGAATTTTAAAAATATAAATTGAAGGTGATTCACAAATCATTATAAATGAAATCAGAACTAAGAGAACACCTAATTGGAAATTAAAATCAAAATTAGAGGACATTTTAGAAATTCTTAATACCTTCCCACATTTTTTAGTCAAACATATATATAGAGAAAGGAATAAAGAAGAAAACTTGCTGGCAAATATGGGTGCTGATGGTGCAAATTTTAACAGTAATGAATCATAAGAACAATCCATACATTATATTAGTATTATCAAGCCCAATTAGTATTTTAGATGTAAACCCTTACATGAACCTCTAATCACTATTAGGAAATATTTTAATGTACTTATGCATCCATTCCATAATTGTCCCCACTATCACTTGCTCATTATTAAATTGATGAGCATGGACAACACAGCTTAATCTCAAGAGTAATTAATTAGTTTTAAAGATCAGGATTAAAATTTGGCCTGGATTACATAGTACTTGATTTAATATTAGCCATTAAGAGCAATAATACCATTGAGGCTTAGCAGAGGTATCGTAGAGGAGGGAAGTACTCATTAATGAGTCATGTCTCCTCAAAAAGGTAATTATTCATCATTGATATGACTGGAAATGTTTTTCTTCCATTAGGCTTATCATGTTGCGCATAAAGTATGATCTCACTTCATTAAATCATTAACTACCTCACCTTTAAATCAGTCTCTCCTGTCTTAGTTCCTTATGCTAGTTCTATAGTTTTCAATCCAAATTAGCTGGCTCTAGCAATGGAGACTAGGCTGCTAACCTTTTCCTTAAATGACTATAGGGCGATGGCTTTCAAAGGGTTTATTAAGCCTGAGAGATGGAGTCAAATACTTAATCCTTTGGTGGATCCAGTCATAAGGGCTTTAGAAAAAGGAATAGGGGACCAATACTTTGACAATGAGTTCACATATAGAACTAATGGTAACATCATTGGGCACTTTATTGCCCTTTCTACATTTGCTAGGAAAGAAAAAGTGGAGATCGTCCAGGTAGCCTGGCTCATCTTTGAAGAAATTCTACTTGGTGGTCTGGAAAATATGGTATACTACATCAAAAACCAACTCACAATACCATATCCTAAGACAACCATGAATTCAAAGACTAAATATTTATTAAAAATACCAGCACTCAATGCATTCCGATGATGTCTTTTAAAAATGAAAAGAATTTCGATAAGCATTGGCTGGAGATGTCCAAAAATATAGATTTCCTATATAAAGCTCTTCTACAAGAGGAGATGGAGATGGTTTGGATGCTTAACTATTGGTGGGATGAAGGATTTGATATCCCATTAGAACTAGATAACGAAGAAAAGGAGAACCTGAATATCATGGCACTTAAACTTAAAAGGTGTACCCATCACTTCAAGAAGGCATAAATCGAAGAAGAATACATTGTGCTCATGAGAAAGAAGGAAGAAGTCAGGTACTACCAGTGGCTTCAAAAGGTAGAAGATTAGTAAAATCTGATGAACTATCTGATATAGCTTTATAGTTAGTTTCTTTTTATAGACTATATATAGAACTTTACAAGTTATTTAGTACATATGAAGTCTCATTAACAATATATAGTAGGATTCTCTAGATAGCACACTTTGGAATTACAGATACTCGGGTTTTTTTGGTAAATCGATAAAACTCTAAATGAGATATAAATATATGTAAATATATAGGTAAATATGATATGATATGTAAATTTCTGTTAAAATGGTTTACCAAATGATATGTAAATACCTGATGAAGTATAATGTTCTTTATTAAATTTTATATGATTATTAATACAAGTTAAGATAGAATAAAATTGATAATTTCCATCTTGACCCTTAAACTTCCCTCAGATTTGAATAGATTTAGTACCTCATCCGTTGAGTAATACTAGAAGAATTTGGTAGTGGATTCGTGCCCCCCTACATTTATTTATTATGGCCAAAATAGATAAGGATCACCTGTGGCCAAGGTTTCAAGCAGAACTAGAAACAGAATGGATACCCCAATTAAACTCACCTACAACAGAAGCCAAATGGCCTTTGGTGGTGAAATTATGACTAAAGATCTTAAGATGGTCATGTTGGGTAATCATGCGCTTATTTTCAGAGCCATCTATCACATTCTAGGACAAGAATTTCTCATGAATGATGATAGATACAAAGTATGTACTGACATCACTTCAATGTTCATTGCAATTACCTTCTACTGGGGTACTGAACAACATGATATAAGGAGATTATGTTTTAGAATCTTTAAGCATAGATTTTTGGGTAATCTTGATAAAACTCTATAAAATATCAGAGAGGATTTTACAATCCCTAGACCTCTTTTTTATAATATACCTTCAATCAAATGGATTCATGTCCCCTCCAATCCAATAGTGGCTACAGAAGATATCAATGCATTTAAAGAAGGAGAACCCATCATTAAGAGGAACATAGACTTTCTATTAATTTATATGCATATAAAGAAAAAAATAGTGGACAATTTGTTTTATGAGTATTGGCATAGAGATGAGGTTGGAGATACAGATATGAACTATTTTTCTGATTCAGAGACTGAAAACCTAGCTGAAATCTGGCTGGAAGAAGGGGGAAATAGGAAGAATAAGAAAGAGAGCTTCTTTGACTTGGAAGAATCTAGTACATAAGCAAGAAATTAATTATGAAAAATGTTCCTCCAAATTACAAACACACCTAAATTTGGGATTTCATTAAAATTATGGTTATATAGATTAATCCTTATCCTTTTTTTCTAGTTGTTTTCGTTCTCCCTAGATGTAGATATATCTGAAGATTATGTTAAATAATGCTAAGGAATGAATGATGAAACCTTTTCTTTTCTGATATTACAATAAAGATGAGAATCTTAAATTATGGGGATCTCATAATGTGAAATTTTCTTGTAATAAATCTTCGGCATTAGAATATGTTTAGTAGGAAGCAACAAATCTGGATAGTCCTCTTACAATTATAAATCAGAAAGGATGTTCTTTCTTTTTTGTATCCACTTGCTAATTTAAATTTATCCTTATAATAGATATTATGTTTTAATTCTAGTAACTCCTTCCCCTCTCATTATCCTCGACTATTGACTGGATGTAAAAATCATAAGATGTATATGTTTTCAAACAGTTTCATATTAATGGTTAAATAAATATAGAATTATAGAATAATACAAATATATATATATATATATATATATATATATATATATATATATATATATATATATATATATATATATATATATATATATATATATATATATATATGTATGTATGTATTTTTCGATGTAGAAGTCTATACTTTTATTATCTCTTGGATCTTCTATTGTTATGGCACTTTTCTTTTAAGTCATGTTTTGAGCTCTGGCCTTTGTTCATAACTTCCTAGTAGACAGTTGGCCTTCATTTTCAGTAGTGCAGGATATGGTTTTTTGGTACTATTCCATGCTTAGAATAGGATACTCTAGAGCAGACAATTCGGTCTTACTATATCAGAGCACAATGAATGTATCTAATAATACTATCGACCAGCACAACATAAGAGTTACCCAAGCACTATGCAGATAAGTATTAAGGACCCGATACTAATGTTATCATTACAGATGTAATAACAATTACCTTTTGTGTAGGACTTATACTTTTTAAACTATTTTGATAGCATAATTCAGGTAAAGGACAAATGGCATAACAAAGCTATACATAAAATATCTAGACTTCAGTATATATGTGATCAATGAGTAGTCTTATCCATTTGCAAGTAGTATGTGTAATCTGATTCCATGAAAATGTGGCAAATGGGCTCTAAAGTCTTGTTAAACAACTAGGGATTAAAACAAGTGCTACTTTCTTTACAACTCAGAAGTATTCTATTATAGTGCATTAATGATAGGATGTACCTTCATGACAAATGGATTTCATTTGGCCATTAAAATCTAAGTTTAGAATTGGAAATCTATAAAGTTATTTTACGCTTTTCTTTCTTGCAATATGCTTCAGATGCAGAATACAGCTTAGTTACAGATTTGAATACCAAGGTAATCTATTTTCTTGAAATCAATATATAAATACTATATATTGGCTTTAGGAAAGAGATTACATGGGTCCCCTTTTGTTTAGTGTTGATGGGTTATAGTGCACATCTATTCTAGGGTTATTGTGATATATGCTTTCTTCCCTAAGTAGATGTAGATAATTGAAGTTTCTAATAGATGTATTTATAGATGATTCTTTGTGAAGTTGCAAAACAAAAACATGTTAGCAAGGAAATGGATATTGATCTATATGTGTACTAATCTTTAGTGATTTCTAGATTCTTTTTGTTTCATACAGACATACTAACAAATCCATTCAGTCTAGCTAAATGGATAATTCATTTCAAAGAAGGATCAATATCATAATGAATAGGACATGGGTGCACCATAGGTTTAAACTAAGTATTCATAGTAGTATACTTTTCATAAGAATATGGTGATAGTCTTTTTTAGATTTAGCTTAGGAATAATAGGAGTCACTTAACAAATACTCTTTTATCAGTAGTGTGCAGAATTCTGGTTTAAAAGCAAATCATATTATGAATACACTAACAAAGATCTTAGCTAGAAGTTCAGATATTTCAGGTGATAAAGGGTCAAGAGTCATTGTGAGAAGCTAACGTTCGAAAAGGTCAATGGTTGAAAAACTGACCCCTGGGTCAGACACACTACCTTTTCACAAGATTGAAAATATAAAAAAGGAATCAAACTAAAAATAACAAGGAAAATCCTGGAAGGAAGGTCTTCTGGGGTACCTAAAATACATACCAGCACTGATAAAGACATAGAGTACTCTCATCTAAAAATTGTAATATATATTTCATAAATCTGGTCTTGGGAGGTATGGTCTCTGAAATTTTTTGTATTAAAATCCGGACTAAAGTCCCAAGCAAGGCTGGAGGTTTTCTCAACCCCGCTCTTTCCTACCAGCGCCTACACAGAGCGGGGTTTTTTGTATCATTGATTTTATGATTAATAAAATTATTGGCTTCGGCCTTTTACCGATAAAAATAAAATAAAAATCGTCAAATAATTTTATCTATTGTCAAATTTATCATTAATAATATGATTTTTGAATAGTATTGACTCTTTCATATTTGAAGGATCTATTTTTCTCTTCTATGATAATTTTTAATAGTTATCATGTTTGGTCATTATTCATTTTTTGAGTTTTTTAGTTAGACTAATGAAACCATATTCAAAAAAATAATTAACACAAACTCATTAACCATGAGCATGAATAGTCTCACTTAATCTCATTATATCTACTTCATGTTTAGAAGTTGAAACATCAAGACTTCTTCAAAATCACCCTTCTCACAATAATTCCTACTTCAAATATATACTTAACAATAAGATCTCTACCAAAACAAAAGTTACTTCACTTATCGTTCCATAATTTATTTGATTCTGTCTATTCAATACAAGCTATACTATTTTGTAAAAATATGGTCCATGATACTATGAACAAACTCTATTATATTCAATTAACCCTCATTTATGACCTTGTATAATACTAAAATTAATATCATAAAATAATTTTATGATCACATCATTACAACACGGTAGCTGCATTCTTAAAGGAGAAGAAATAAATAACAAAAAAAAAAGAGGTAGATAAATAAAGCTGAATTTCTTGTTTTAAGTACCAACGAAGTAACTTATTATTAGATCTTTTAGGAGCGCACAAATATAAAGACAAGCATTGGAATATCCTCACAATCTTCATCATAGGTAGGGAGGGCGAGCCTAAATGGATACAACCCCTAAAACAGCTCTAGGCACAAAAACTCTTCAAAAAATTCAACCGCGTGACATATGGAAATTTGGTTTCATTTGTTTTATTTAAAAATATCCCCAACAATGAATCTGCCAGTAAATGGTCGAGAGAATGTTTGGTTGAACAAACCCGCACAACCTTAATATTCCACAGCATAATTGGAAATGTGACCTCGAAATTGATCTCTAGCAATAAACGCATTGAACAGTAACCTATTTGATTGTAGGTTAGTATTGCACAGCATGCAAATGTGCTTCACACTGGAATCAATGCATGACTTGTGGATATAGAGTCCAATTTATAGCTAAACACAATCATCTCACCTTACGTGACGCTAATGAATAAGGGTTTATAAGCATGTTTTGATAAAATTTACAAAATCTAAGCTTTGGAAGCAAAACAAAAATTACCAACTTTTTCTTTTCCTTCATTGAAACATAGGTATGATTGATTGGCGCTTTTGAACAGTAGCATAGAATGAGACAAACAAACAAAACAAAACAAGTGCAATTAGCAAAGAAAAAGATAAAAGATAATAATAAGGGAACAATCAACTGATCATATTGGCCACCGGCTTTCTCCTTTTTGGCCAAAGAAGAACGATATTGCCTGCAAAATTTACAGTTTAGACCTGCAAAACTGACCATGGTGAAGAGTATGGACAAGTGTTTGTATTATTAAAAGTAGTTTAGCTGCATTTTGTTAACTTGTCTACATAAAAATGCAAATTGGGTTGGCAGATCCTTCTTCTTTTTCGTAATTTGCGTACAAAAATATCTACATTTATGTAAGAAACACTGTTAATGACATGGAATCTGTTAGCCCAGAATTGAAAATAAAAGTTATAGAATAGCAAACTGAAATGAAATATATTATTCACTATTATAAAAGTTTCATTCAGCAAAGAAAACAAGAAGCATATTAATAAAAAAGTAGCAATAAACAGTTTATAACTGATATACAAAACTGTCTGAACAGAAAAATAACACAAACTTAAACTAAAAATAGAATATTAAATAAACTTAATCTAATATGAATCAGCACGATATGATTAGAGATTAACATCCCCCTGCAATCTGAAGGCTCTAAACCAAACATTTCATGAAATTTCT
Organism: Chamaecyparis obtusa; assembly: GCA_027943335.1. NCBI lineage: Eukaryota > Viridiplantae > Streptophyta > Pinopsida > Cupressales > Cupressaceae > Chamaecyparis > Chamaecyparis obtusa. Next base: position 1,789,022 of record BSBK01000329.1, on the reverse strand, counting down.
CAAAATTTTCTCTTCCCATTGTCTTGGTAAGGATATTAGCTGATTGATCTGGAGTGAGACAATATTTAAGGTGTATGCTGTCATCTTTCACATGATGCCGAATCAAATGAAACTTTATGTTGATGTGTTTGGTGTAATTATAAAATATTGAGTTTTTAGCCATTTTAAGAGTAGATTGACTATCAATGAAGAGTGGGGTTGATGAAACATGTGTTGTTTGCAAGTCTTCAAGAATTCTTCAAAGCCATAAGATTTCCCGAGTTGTTTCAAAGGCTGCCATATATTCAGCTTCGGAAGAAGTGACAGATGGAAATGATTGCTTTTTAGATCTCCAAGAGATTGCAGCAGACCTGGAAGATGCATTGAAAAACCGAATGTAGATTTTCCATCTGTTGCAAGTACAATTTTTAAATAAAGCATCATGCTCATCTTTTATAGCTTGCCTCCAAACTCTGTTATTTTTAGCTTCATCATAGGAAGTTAGTTCAAAATCAATTATGAGACTGAGTTCATCTATGGACTCCAAATTATCTACAACGTTGGATTGAGCTTGTAGCCTAGCTATGTAAGAGCTTCTTGTACCTATTTTACCTATTTCATCAGGTCTTAAATCTTTCAAAGTTTGTTGAACTTTTTTGGCCCACTTATGAGATGATTTTGGTTGCACAAAAGATGTGGTCCTATTTCATGACTAGATGTTTTACTAGTAGCCAATGGTTCTAAAATTTTAGGATCATCATTAGAGGGGGTTTCTTCTTGCAAATTTATAGATGGAGCAGTTTGAGTGAGATCATCTTGAGATCTAGATTCCACATGTGAATCCATTAAAGGTGAGACTAGATAAGTTGGCTTCTCCCTAGAATGTAAAATCTCCTCAAAAGGATTTTCTATCCAAAGATAAAATTTTACAATTTTATCTATCTATTTTAATTGACATTCAATATTTTAATCACTTTTAGAAGTTTCAAAAAAGACAACATCATGTGTAATAACAAATTTCTGGTTAACTTCATCATACAACCTATAGGCTTTGGAAGATTCAAAATAACCAAGAAAAACACACTTAAAATTATGATGATGCAACATACTTCTCTTGTCCTTAGGAATTAAAGCATAGCAACGAGATCCAAAAATCTAAAGATGTTGAACATACAGAGGATACTCAAAGCAAACTTCACATGGAATTGTCTAGTGAAGTGCAGATGATGGAGATCTATTATGAAGATAAATTGTAGTCCTTCTTGCTTCAGGCCAAAAATACAACTTGATTCCTTTAAAATATAGCATTGCTCAAACCATGTTCATGTTGGTTCTATTCATTCGATCAACAACACCACTTTGATAAGGAGTACTAGGAATAGAGAGATTATGTTAATCCCATTTTGATATAAATAATCCTACAAAAATTAGAGAAGTAAATTCTCCACCATTGTCGTTCGAAGAGTAGCAATTTGAGATTGAGCTTTCTTTTTAGTCATAACATGAAACTTTTTAAAAGTTTAAAAAGATTCTTATTTTTGCGGCAAGAAAAAGAACTAGGTCATGCAACTGTAATCATCAATGAATAACATGAAATACTTAGATCCTCTAGGTAGAATTTACTAGTAAAGCCCCACATAAATCTTAATGAATTAACTACAATTTTTTGTGTTCTCTCCAAGTGGATTTCTATATTGTTTGGCAAGAATACATGCTTCACATTTTTTATTTTTTATAGGTAAAACAGGCGAGCCATCAACACCATTCTTTTGCATGATATGGATGTTATTATAACTAATATGCCCAAATCTTGTATGTCATAAAAGACTAGGAGATAGACTACCTTCTTCAATAACATATCCAATATTTTTAGAAAGAGCACAAGTACCATTTAGTTTTAATAATTTTCCATCTTCACAACCAGTAAACGCAACTTCATTATTAGATACTTTTCTTACAGCAACTTGCCCATTTTTTAACAAAATAGAAAATCCTTGTTGTCGAATCAATACTAATGATAACAAATTACGTTGCAATTGAGGAATAAATAATAAATCATGAAGCACAAAATCTGGAAGATTAGGCAACTTAAATCGAATAGTTCCTTTTCCAATAGGCTTGAGACTTGATTTATCTGCTAAGTAAATTGGACCACTAGCACTTCCATGAAATTCTTCAAAGTAATCACATAGAAATGTCATATGTTGTGTGGCTCCGATATCCAAGATCCAATAATCATACCATGAGGAATTAGAGGCAAAGTCTAAAATAGAAAGCACATACTAATCACTATCACTGTCACAAGCAAATTGGGCTGCTCCTAAGATTTTATCATCTGAGAGTTTATCATTATTGTCAATTTTTTATTTTATCATTTTGTTTAAAAGAATTTTCTTTAAAACTTTCTATCTTATCCCATGAGAGCTTGCATTCATGTGCTTCTTGACTACCTTTTTTACCACATCTTTTACAATATAAAAATTGCCTATCATTTTGATTATCATTTTTCTTCCATTGACCTCTACCTTTTCCTCTATCACTATAACCACCTCTTGAAGAGCTCTTATTTAGAGGTTTCTCTTGATGAGGAAGAAAAATATTTTCATTGGTATTATCTGTTTTCCTTCCAAATGCTTTCTCACGTTCAGCTAACTTTTCAACCAATAAATCAAAAGTAATGGTTTTCAATTGGTGGCTTGCTTGAAGAGATTGTAGATAAGTGGAATGTGTTGGAAGAAGTTCTTTAATAAAAGCTTTGAGATATATATCAACTTTCCCACCACTAGAATAAACATCATATTTTGTGGCTCTGATTTCAGAAGTTAGACTCATAACATCACCATTTTTCAACTCAAGATTAAATAGTTTTAACTATAGCATCCTTGTATATGTTGATACACATTTCCTTAAACAAAATCTCTAATCAAAGTCAAAGCTTTTGAATTTTTATATTGTCAAATCTCTTTTTTTTTAGTATTAATTGGTTTTCCAGCTGGGTATTTATATCACATATTTTATACCATAAATCATTAAAAATAAGTGTATTTTCTACTTTTCTATGCCATTCTAGCCAATTATCTTTTTCACTTAATGTTTCTCCAATCAATGGAACAATAGACTACATTGTGAATCCAAAAAACAAAGACAATTTGTATAGTTTACAAATTTAAATGACTGCCCAAATTTTCTTGCTGAGACAACAAAATATAAAAGCTTTATAAAAAGAACAAATTGATTTCACCTTTATCAATTTTCTGTTTCTATAAAATACTCTAGTCTACAGAAGCTTCACATATAAATGTATTCTAGAACTCTGATACCAGTGTTAGCCCAGAATTGACAATAAAAAGCTATAGAATGGCAAACTGAAACGGAATACTTATTTCGCTGTTATAAAAACTTCATTCAGCAAAGAAAAAAAGAAGCATATTAGAATAGACAGCAATAAACAGTTATACAAAACTGTCTGAATAGAAAACTAACAAAAACCTAAACTAAAAAGAGAATATTAAATAAACTTAATCTAATATGAATGAGCACAATATGATTAGACATTAACAGAATCTACGTGTACTTGAGTGAATGATCCTGTGGAGGGAATAAAGATGGTACTTATAATAAGACTTGTATAGATGATAGACATGCATGTATATATTTTTATTCTATTAAAAAAAAACACAAGTTTTTTCCCTCATAATCATTCAGAGTGATCTGTAACCCACACTTTGTATCTACTATAGAATATGCACTCTTTTCTACTGTTCTTCTTGGGAATCTGTACGTTTTAGGAACGGATCCTTGAAATCTTATGAATTACCTCTCTGGGTGTGGTATATTTTTATATTTTCAGCTGCAGAAAAGGACTGGGAGACAATAACCTGACCAGAACTTAGGAAAATCATACCCATGTCATAAGTTGACTGTAACCATTCTATTGAGCTGGTTCCCAATAACTCTGATGTGTAAAGTTGAACCCAATGTGCTCACTAGTGCTTTGCTCGTCATCAAGTTAAAATATTAGTTATTACTTCCTACATTCCACTGTATATGATGATATCAAGCTGGTCATGTGCAGGATGAAGGCCTATAAAGGAACTATAAATCTTCAAGCTCTTCACAACTTCATCTCTTCTTGTGCTTATTTCAATTAGCATTAAATAGTTTTCTTTTCTCTTGAGTACTGCAAAGGCAGTTTCTTCTTTTGTTCAATGGCTTTTCCTCTGCAGCTTGTGGTGGGAATTATTGGTATGCCATTTAGACCACTGCTTAAGACATATTTCACAAAGCATGGATTAGAGACTGCTTCTATGATATATAAATATATAATATGGATATTTGAGAATTTTGCTGTGCTAATTCGATTTCAAAACTTTCAAAATGGCGCTAGAATAGAAAATGCAGACCTATGTACAGCCAGATTAGAAATTGTAAGCTTCTTTGGTTGGTCTCAGATGGGATGATCATGGTTAGAATGAAGAATGGTGCATATAGATAGATTGAATATATAGGACACGTGATTTTTACTCTATATGTTAGTCAGGGAAGAATAATGGAGGCTATTGGATTTTGCATAAATACTGTTTCATTCTTGAGGGAGACTGAACTAGTGATCTCTAATCAAGATTTATCCTTTAGAATAGTCAGTTTATAATGACCCTAGAACACTACATTAAAGTTTGTATTTTAAAGTTCAGATCAAGTAAAATTTCCATAAATTAAATGAAGTTGCTCAATAACAAGCATGCTGTCTTCTTAATCCACATGGAATTTTCTTTCCCGCTTTGCATTTCTAAGACTATGTATCTTGATAAACGTGTGGGTTACTAGATTTTAGTTTGTCGTGTCCTGATGCTCATTTTGATTTGTTTGGGTGGCCAAGAGCTTTGTGTTTAGCTGGGTTTATATAAGACTGCAATCTGATGTGAAACATAAACATTTCATCATGATTAATGTCTCATGGTGGTCTGTGGTGCAGGAAATATAACATCACTGGCACTTTACCTCTCCCCTATGTAAGTACTGTGTACAACATATTTCTCTGAGTAAAAAAAAACATGTTTAATGTATATAATCCTGACTAACATATGAGCTTTCACTATTGATCAAGATTAACATGTGATTTTATTTATAATTATGATTGTATTTGGAAATTGCAGGAAAACATTGTGGGGGATATACAAACTCAAGTCTACCCAGGAGTATTCAGGACTACCGTATGTGTGTACCTTGTTCAACTGTGGTCTTTGGCTACTTTATTTGTTAAACCCCATAGCACTTTAATCCTCACGATCAATGGTGCAGGATTTGTTCTCGAAATATTATATCTGGTATCCTTTCTGATATTTGCCCCGAATCATGAGAAGGTAACTCATCATGCCAGCTATAAGTTAGTAACTGAAGGCCATTTGGTGGCTACTAGCTCATATAAGTCTTGTTAACAGTGTCCATGGTTGACTAGATTCCATGCAAGAAGCTAAATATATATAGTTGTAATTATTCTGACATGGATTCCTTCAATCTTTCTTGCAGGTGAAAACAGTGCGCTTAGCCATAGCAATGATGGTTGCTTTTGTCACGGTCGTTGCAATTACGGTTTATACGCTGCACACATACAGTGCCAGACAGTTAGTGGCTGGCACTTTAGGCGTGATTCGTTCCATTGTTATGTATGCTTCCCCATTATCCGTCGTCGTAAGTTTTGAAACCTATGTTGTTCTTAATATAGATTGCAATGAAAAGTGTATATAAGCAATATTATAATCTCTACCCAAAAACTATAAAAAGAAATATAAATTACAGTATCTATTCTAATTAAAAATAACTAGAAAAACATTGGTCTCTACCCAAAAGCAAAAAACCCTAAGTTTATTAGCAAATGAATTAATCCTTTCATGAATGTTGATGAGTTTGTGTTTTCCTATTGCAGCGAGATGTTGTCAGAACTAAAAGTGTTAAGTGCATGCCATTTTTAGTCTCACTATTCAGTACTCTAAATGCACTAGTCTGGTCTGGATACTCTATAATGGCCAGGGATATCTTTATAGCTGTAAGCTTATCTCTTTTCCTAGTCCCATTTTCAACAATAGTTTTCATGTAAACTTTGGCGAGGACTATGCACCTTTTTTCTGATTAAATTATTCGTTTTTTGGCAGGTGCCCAATGGAATTGGTTTCCTTTTAGGTATAACTCAGCTCGTCGTTTACCTTATTTACAGAAGCTCAGAGGCTGTTTTACCTGTATCTAATGAACTTCAAAAACTTCCTGAAACCAAAACAATAGATGATGTATTTGATTTGCCTATCCATATTGCGGAGATGGACGCCTCAAATGTTGTCAAGGTGGCTGCAGCGAATGTTGTTATAGCTGATCAAGTTTGATTTCGTTCTCACTGATCAATAATTAACAAGTTCTGTACAGTGTACAGCTTCAGCTTCCTCAGACAGTCAGACTCTGCTAAATTGCAAGAGAATCGGCATTAGCAGATAAAAGTGGAGGAAGATGGCTATCTAATAATTAAACCAATCAGTATCTCTCGGAGAGGGGAAAAAGTATAGAGAGTTGACTACTTGGGGAGCTTGATTGTAACCTCTTATGTTCCCATTTTTCAATAATGAAATGTTTCCCTGGTACTGCAATTCAACTAATTCTCTAAGTTCCAAGTACTAGATTTGTATGAATATGCAGCTCTGTATGCACTTCATATTTTGAGATAGAACTAATCAGACTGTACAAATGGTTGGTGCTTTAGCTGTACATTGCCTCATAACTAAGCAATATAATAATGTCCTCACAGTACACCCTTATGCTTATATATAAAAAGAAAATAAATAATTGTAAAGCAGAGAAAGAAAAAAACAAAGAAGTCAATGCTGACTAGATGCTCAAGATATCTCAATGACGAACGACTCCGTTAATGAACAAAGAACAAGTACAGAAGTAATGAGTGAGTAGGCATTCGATTGCATTCAAAGTAAATGTGCGGGAATAATGTATTAGTTGGAAACAAAGTAGATTGAAGAGGACTAGAAAGGGACGTTGGCAGCCCACTTCTTCTTCTAAATGAAAGTAAAGGTTATCTTCAGGAAACTAAAACAATGGAAATAACATAAGAAAATCCGTTCGGTGGGCAGAGGTAGTATCATTAAAAATCCACATATGTCAAATAAAATATTCATTTACATTGAAGTCTGCTTTAGTGGAAATTTGTGAGAAATTTTATTGTTTTGCCACATAAGAATCTCTCAAGTTCCTACAAATATTGTTGTTATATCTGATTTAGCATCTTATTCAGATTTTTGAAGAGGAATCATAAAAAGAAATCATACAACATTCTTTTATCAGCTATATGACAATAACCCCTGAGTATAGTATAGAGAGTTGACAACTTGGGGGGCTTGATTGTAAGCTTTAAGTTTCGATTTTTAATAATGAACTATTTTCTTGGCAGCGCAATGCAATAAATTCTCAAGTCTCTACGTTCTATGTTTGAATATGCAGCTCTTTATGCGCCACTTCATATTTTGAGATATAATGGTATATAGATAAAAGTAATCAAATTGTATTAACAAGTGTCATAGGTGTACATTGTTTCTTAATTAGAGCTTATAATAATAATAATATTATAGTACAATCTTATGTTTATAGATTTAGCAAGAAAATAAATAATTGCCAAGTAGAGAAAAAAGGAAAAAAAATGAATGGAAGATTTTTTTATAGTCTATAATATTGGATGATCTGTATATAGGTCTGCAAATGATGACTTGAAAACAAGAAAGTCAATGTTGACTAGATGCTCAAGCTAATGAACAATGTCTCAAAGCGAACAACAACATTAATGAACAAAAGTAATGAATAAATAGGCATTGGATTGCATTCAAAGTGAAAATGGACGAATGATGTATTCATTAGTTGGAAACAATATAAGTGGTAGATTCAAGAGGACTAGAGAGGAACATTGATAGTTGATGGCAACAATCCCACACAACAATTCTTTGATACCAATCTGATGGTTCACACCCATACCACATATTATAACTTCAAACATTAACAGATTTCTACACACTACTTGTCAAAACATTGACCAAAAACTACCTAGAAAATGACTATTTTCAGATATTTAACATATAATCAAGTGTATGCAATAGGTATTATAGTAAATCAACAGAATGAACAATAACCAAGAAATTGATAACCCATCAACTTGATGGTAACATTTTCCACAATCACAAACAAAAACCTGTTAACTCTACCCTCCTAACAACATAGTGCTAGAAACATACACATAAATTAAAAGAATAGAAAAAATAGGAATAAGATAGTTTAGAAATTTAACAAAATTTTATTGACAGCTAAATCTTCAAAGGTATATTTACCAGAAATGAACATTGTTCTAATTCTCCCTTAAGAATTAGATTTTTACTCATTCCAACAAACAGACTTACAAGCAACAAAACTAATGGACACTTCAATCTTTGCATTTACTATCTACTTGCATAGCCTTATTTCTTGATAGCCAACTTTTCCCCTCAAATAATGGTTCCTTTCAATTCCACTGTGAACAAATTCCCCTTCCCAAAACTATCAACTTTCCTTATATACACCAAGGAGGTTGTTGAGAAACCATTTACCCTCTAGAAACAAACAAACAATAACAAAAACCTTTAAACTTGAAATAGCATGTCTATCTTCTTGTTGTCTTAATGACATGAGGTTTGTACTCTGCATTTTATTAGTGTTGAATATATCAATATCGACATAAACTATGTATCAGCATACACAAACCTACTAAAATTGAATAAAAGAAAACCAAAACATGAAGAGGGAGAGATTCTTGTACATCAAACTCGCTAGGCACAAAGGAAAGCATGTGCTCTAGCACAAGAAGCCATGAACAAAAAATTATATATCTTTGTACTTTTTTTTCCTTTCATCAAAACTTATCTACCTCTATTACTTTATTTCTCTTTTTCCAAGATCTCTCCACGGTTCAACTATCATATTCCTTCAACTCCACTACTGACTTTTTGTTCCTCTCTCAAGACGTTATCTTCTTTTCTTACCATCCTCCTCCAATCTGTCATAACCCATCTATCAACATAAATGATTGCATGAAAACTTGATATTTCTATGTCTTTGAATTCACTCTCCCCATACATTGGCATTACAATATCGTCAATATCTATAACTGTTAAGTTACCCCATTTTTTGGTTGTCATTGGTAAAATCATTCTGGATCTATTGGTATAGTGTCTTATTAATACACCTTTTGGTTTTGATTCTATGTTAAAATGGAAATGACAACCGACAACAGGTATTAGCAGCATCAGTGACGGTAATTTATGAATGATACCCTATATGGATATTTTGGGTCCACACTCATTTTACACTTGCACCTAAAATAGATTTTTTGGTATGGCTAGCCACAACCACACATTTCAGTTGGTTATATGTTTTTTTTTAGTCTCATTTGACATGGAAAGGCAGTGTACCAATGCTGGTATTGTTAGAATAACTGAGAGGGGGGTGAATCAATTATCCAGTGTCCCAAAACAAAATGTATAATCTAAAACAATTACTTCAACTTCTACTACTCAGTAAATATAAAATACTTTCACTATCTATGCTTTTACCGATTATTAGTCTAAAACATATAGAAATTACCAATCAAATCTAACATGTAATATGCAAAGTATGATAACAAACAAATATCACAATCAACACATAACACGAGATTTAACATGGAAACCCTGTGAAGGGAAAAACCACCTGGGACCGGCAACCCAAAATATTCACTCTTCTGAAGTGAGGTCAGTGAAGACCCAACCCTATTAAAGGTTACAAACACACTGTTATGTGTAACCTTGTTAGAGGATTTTAGACCAATCGTTGTTGTCCAACCATCATTCACTATGGGGTTGACAGGATAACAATGTTTATTCTATGAATGAAACATAATAAGACTTTCTTAGTCCACTCGGTTAAGAGATTTGACTGTGTACAATGGTTAAATATGTAATAGTAGATGATCTGCCTTAATACAACTTCAATTGCAGATTATAGATCAATATTCAGCTCATACAAATCTTTCTGATCAATATAACATTTCAGATTCAACAGTGTATCAACTTAATGTCCATCGGTAATTACTCTTTGTCGCTTGATAATTGCTCTGCATTTTGGTTCTCACTAACTAGTATGATCAGAATGCATGAAAACTTGTTCACACAATAACTTTGCAGTATCTCCTTCTGGCATTTTCAATATGAAAATCTAGTCTCTTATAAAGATGAGTAAACTGTTTAATTTTCCTCCATCATATCTTTCACTTAATCATCTTCATTGATATTTCCACTTTAACCTTCCTCGATTGATGTGTCAATAACACATTTCAATCTACTCCATTAGATCTTCCTAAATTTCGTTAGCCATTGATCTCCATAACAAACATTATCTGTTACCTCGATTTCATACACTTTCTAGCTCATCAATCTTATTGGCTAAACTGATCATTTAATTCATTCTGTTCTTCTCGATTAACAATGAAATGTGTCGGTGAACACAAGCTCGGTTTACACTATGCTCGGTATACACTACACTCTATCGGTGTAGACTAAAATACTTCATTAACTGACAACACTGCTTTGTGTCTTTCAGCTCTATTCTTCATCATAGATGAATGCAACATAATCAAGTCAATATCATAAGGTCATAGACTCATCAACAAGTTACTCAATGTATTCATTATACTCATTTGACATATACATCTTCCTCATGTAGATATCTCTGTTCTTCATCTCTTTCTCCTTTCTTCAGATGTTTCGGTATAGTAACTTACAAGATAAGTGTTGTCAAACTAGTTGACATCAATGACAACAAAATACTAATTTAATCATATTACATATCTAATCAGCAACTCCTCGGTGATCTTTAATCATAGATTCTTCAATTAGGTTCCAAATCAGTTGTAGTTCATCACTCTCTCCCTTTGGCATTGATGTAAACTCAAGTAATATGAAATGTACCATACACATACCAAACATGTATTCTACAACTCTATGAACAAATATTGTACAAGCTCTTCCTAGCTTAATATGTTTAATCACTATGTTACTAAACAACATTACATAATACAACTTTACCATTTTGTAGTTGTGCTCTTTTTAGCTCTCTTGTTCCTTCTTCTGTTCCTGGTAATTAATCTTCAATGCTCTTTTCCTTTCAGATTATCTCTCCCTTAGATAGTTCTCATCGGTGCTCATTGTTTCATATGTTTTATCTCTCCCTTTGACAACAATTCCAAAGAAAAAAATAAACAAATAGCTCTTTCAATAGCTAAGTAACTCTCTATTGTCCAATACAGTCTCTGTATCTCTATATACTAATATCCCAATCTGTTCTAGTTCTTCAAACTTAATCACAATGTTGAACATGATCCAAAGCATGAACTATGTTTTATCAACATGAATGATCTTTTGATAAGATTAGGCTGATGCAACTTCCAGATCGCATTAGTGATCGGTAGATAGGGGACGAATCTCAAGTCTAGTCCTCAAGTATTCAAATGTATTTTTCGGTAGAGGCTTTGTAAAGATATCTGCAAGTTGTTCCTTAGATGTAACAAATTCTAATTTCACTTGCTTCTCCTGTACTTGTTCTCTTAAGTAGTGATACTTAATAGATATATGCTTTGTCTTAGAGTGCATCATTGGATTCTTTGAAATATTAATGGCACTAGTGTTGTCATAGTATATAATCACTGGGTCAGTGATTACCTCATTCATCCCTTCCAACACTTGCTTAATGTATGCATTGTTTGAACAATTAGTAGCAGCAGCAACATACTCTGCTTTAGTTGTAGACTGAGAAATACAAGCCTTGTTTTTACTTGTCCAAGTTACAAGTCTTTCACCAAATAAAAATGCTCCTCTGGTGGTGCTTTTTCTATCATCCACATTTCCAGACCAATCAGCATTGGTGTATACCTTTAGTTCAAACTTGCCTTCCATAGGATACCATATGCCATAATCCTCTATCTTTTTTAGGTATCTTAAGATTCTATTAGTAGAAATCATGTGTGATTCTCTAGGGTTAGCAAAAAATCTAGCAACAATTCCCATAGCATGTGCTATATCTGGTCTACTATGAACTACATACATTAACTTACCAATCATGGATCAGTAAAGTGTCTAGTTTACCTCTATAGTTTCATCCTCCTTTGTCAGTTTACATCCAGTACCCATCGGTGTTCGCATAGGTTTAACATCTTCCATGCCAAATGTCTTCAATACTTCCTTTATGTATTTAGATTGTGTGATGAATATCCCATCACTCTAGTGAATCACTTGTAGTCCTAGAAAGAACTTAATCTCTCCAAACATAGGCATTTCAAACTTTTTTTGCATTTCATTAGCAAAGGCTTTACATATATGATCTTGTCCTCCAAAAATAATATCATCCACAAATATCTCAGTAATAAGAATAGTATCATCAGTCTCACCTTTCATATACAAATTATTGTTTTCACTTGTTCTAACAAATCCAATACTTAACAAGTAAGTATGCAGCCTTTCATACCAGGTTCTCGGTGCTTGCTTCAAATCATATAAATCTTTATGTAGTCTACATACCATATCTTTGTTGTCTAGATCAACGAACCCTTTTGGTCATTCTATGTAGACCTCTTCTTCAAGTATACCATTCAGAAATGCTGACTTCAAATCCATTTGATAGACTTTGAATTTCTTGTGTACAGCATATGCAAGTAGCATTCTAACACCTTCTAATCTAGCAATAGGTGCAAATGTTTCACCATAGTCAATGCCTTCCTCCTATGCATATCCCTTGCATACCAATCTAGCTTTATTTCTTGTGACTTCACCATTTTCATTCAGCTTGTTCCTGAAAATCCACTTAGTACTGATAACATTCTTGTCTTTAGGTCGGGGTACTAAACTCCAAGTTTTGTTCTTCTCTATTTTCTCTATTTCCTCTTTCATTGCATTAATCCATTCATCATTCTCCAATGCAACTTTTACATTTTTCAGTTCAAATTCATAAACTAGACATGTACCTTGTCTTGCTTTGCTCCTAGTTTGCATTCCAACTTGTCTATCTCTAATAATTTGTGTCTTAGGATGATGTCTCCTGACAAATCTTGCCAGTACTCAGTCTCTTCTCTCTTTTTCATCATTTTCAGGTTCATTTTCTTGCTCGACAGCTCCATCATGTTCGTCAGTTTGTCTTTCCTGTTGTTCTATATTGTTTCCCTACTGACCAATTATCATAGATTGGGGCTTCGATAGATACTTAGGTTGTTCAATGTAAGTGAATCTACCATAGTCTTCTGGTTCCTTTCTACTTTCCTCTATGTTAGTAGGTTTGTGTCCAAACTATAGCTCATAGGGTGTCTGGTTGGTGTCCTTCTTTTGTTGTACTCGGTTAAGAACATATACATCTATACTAACAGCTTCCCTCCAATATGTCTGGGAAACATTCTTTTGTAACATCAGTGTCCTAGCACAGTTAATTATTGACCTATTCCTTCTTTCAGCAATGCCATTTTGCTAGGGTGTCCTCGGTGCAGAGACCTACCCTTTAATACCATGCTCATTACAGAAATTAGTAAATTCATCAGAGATAAATTCACCTCCTCTATCAAATCTTAAGCATTTCAATTCTTACCAGTCTCTTTTTCTACTTTTTGCTTATACCACTTGAACATCTTGAATGCTTTAGATTTTTCTTTTAGAAACATAACAGTCATCAATCTAGTATATTCATCAACAAAAAGAATAAAATATCTATCACCATAATAACTCTGAGTTCTCATAGGACCACACAGGTCGGTATGAACCAACTCAAATATCTTCTTTGTTGAATAGTCTTCTCTTTTGAAACTAGACTTAGTCATCTTACCTTTTTGACATTCATGACACATAGCATGATCAAGTTTTGATAAGTTAGGCAGCCCTCTAACTCTTTTCTTCTTACTAATCTTGATCATGTTATCAAAATTCACATGGCATAACCTTTTATGCCACAACCATCCATCTTTATCCTTCATTATCAAACAAGAAGACTGATCAATATCAAGATAAAATAGATTACCTTTGGATTGTGTACCAATTCTGACAAGTCTTCCTCCATCATCATAGATCTTTACCTTTTTTCTCTCAAAAGCAAGTCAGTGGCCTAAATTATTTATCTATGCCACACTTAACAAATTATAGTTCAAGCCATCTACCCAAATATGCATTTTCACATTTTATCCTATCATTAATCATTAGTGAGCCTTTACCTCTTACCATACAAGGTGCATCATTACCCATTCTCACAGATCCTCCATTGTATTCATCAAGTTGATCAAATTTCTCTACATCACTAGTTATATGATGTGTACAGCCACTGTCTATGATCCATGTATCATTTCTTCTTACTTTAGAGATCGGTGTTGTTTGTTCATGTTTTTCTTCTTCCTCTAAGTCATCTTTCATAGCAACAAATACAACTTCTATGTCATCATCAAAATTAGATTCAGATTCAATATCTTTGGCTATGTAACATACCTTTTTGCCTTTATCATTACTATCTCAGTTGTCTCTGTTGTTGTATTGGTAGCTCCTGTTGACTCTCCTACCATAGATTCCTTTAGATCGATCTTTGGTTCTATCATCATCTTTCTTATGTGGACACCTAGCAGCAATATGGCCAACTTCTTTACAGTTAAAGCATGCCAAAGGTAGGTTACCTCTATACCTTCCTTTACCTTTGGGTAACCTTCTGGCCATAAGAGCTTCAAGCTCATCAAGCTCATCATCGATATTGCTATCACTATCATTATTCTTATTATTCCTACTATTAGACTTACCAATCTTCAAAGAAGACATGAGAGCAAACTAAATAGTTAGTACAACACTGTTATCAAAGTTATTTAATTCAAAGGTTTTAAGCTTACCAATCAGTGTTTCAAGAGTAAGGTTGGATGTAGCCCTTGTTTCATGAATTATAAAGATCCTAATTGCATAAACTAGCACTAAAGTTCTGAGAATCTTTCTTATCACTGTTTCATCATCAATAACTCCATCTGATGCTCTAATAGCATGTACTGCCTCTTTCAATCTATTTGTGTACTACACAATGTTCTCACCTTCCTTCATCTTCATATCATCGAATCTACCTCTTAGGCTTTCAGCTCAGGCTCTTTTAACATTCAAATCTCCACTGTATACTAGAGTTAGTTTGTCCCACATGGCTTTGGTAGTACTGCATCTCTTAATATCTTCAAATTTGGCATCGGTACAGGAAGCAACAAGTTCCATCATAGTAATATTGTGTTCATGTCTATCTTTTAGTTGATCAAGAGTTAAGGGACTAGGGGTCGGTTCAATGTAGCCATTCTCCATAAGTTCTAGTGTAGAATTCCCAATTTCAGATATGTGCAACTTCATCCGGCTTTGCCATACTGTGAAGTTCTACTTGTTCAGTCTTGGCACTTCCCTCTTCTACGACTTGAGATCTTTATGTTGAAGTCCTTAAAACTCTATTCTAAGCAACCAATGCTCTGATACCAATTGTTAGAATAACTAAGAGGGGGTGAATCAGTTATCCAATGTCCCAAAATAAAATGTATAATCCAAAACAATTACTTCAACTTCTTCTACTCAGTAAACATAAAATACTTTCACTGTTTATGATTTTATCGATTATTAGTCTAAAATATATAGCAGTTACCAATCAAATCTAACATGTAATATGCAAAGTATGATAACAAACAAATATCACAATCAACACATAACACAAGAGATTTAACGTGGAGACCCTGTGAAGGGAAAAACCACCTAGGACCAGCAACCCAAAATATTCACTCTTCTGAAGTGAGGTCAGTGAAGACCCAACCCTGTTAAAGGTTACAAACACACTATTAGGTGTGACCTTGTTAGAGGATTTTAGACCAACCGTTATCATCCAACCAACATTCACTATGGGGTTGATAGGATAACAATGTTCATTCTATGAATGAAACATAATAAAACTTTCTTAGTCCACTCGGTTAAGAGATTTGACTATGTATAATGGTTAAATATGTAACAGTAGATGATCTGCCTTAATACAAATCTTTTTGATCAATATAACATTTCAGATTCAACAATTTATCAACTTACTGTCCATCGGTAATTACTCTTTATCGCTTGGTAATTGCTCTGCAGTTTGATTCTCACTAACCAGTATGATCAGAATGCATGAAAAATTGTTCACGTGATAACTCTACAGTATCTCCTTCTTCTGGTATTTTCAATATGAAAATCTAGTCTCTTATATAGATGAGTAAACCGCTTACTTTTCCTCCATCAGATTTTGCCGCTTAATCATCTTCATTGATTTTGCTGCTTTAACCTTCCTCGGCTGATGTGTCAATAACACGTTTCAATCTACTTCATTAGATCTTCCTAAATTTCATTAGTCGTCGATCTATGTAACAAACATTATTTGTTTCCTCGATTTCATACACTTTCTAGCTCATCAATATTATTGGCTAAACTAATCATTTAATTCATTATGTTCTGCTCGGTTAACAAAGAAATGTGTCAGTGATCACAAGCTTGATTTACACTATGCTTGGTATACACTACACTCCGTCGGTGTATACTGAAATGCTTCATTAACCGACAACACTGCTTTGTGTCTTTCAACTCTATTCTTCATCATAGATGAATGCAACATAATCAAGTCAATATCATAAAGTCATAGACTCATCAACAAGTTACTCAATATATTCCTTATCTTCATGTAACATATACATCTTCCTCATGTAGATATCTTTGTTCTTCATCTCTTTCTCCTTTCTTTAGATGTTTCGGTATAGTAACTTACAAGATAAGTGATGTCAAACTAGTTGACATCAATGACAACAAAATACTAATTTAATCGTATTAGATATCTAATCAGCAACTCCTCAGTGATCTTTAATCACAGATTCTTCAATTAGGTTCCAAATTAGTTGTAATTCATCGGGTATATAAGTATGGTGACCTCAAAATTTGTTGAAAAGTAACACTCTATGATATCTATGATTTTGTATATGTATATGTGATTTGTAATATACACTTTGTTGATGTAATTCTATATCTGTAAAGGGAAGATCTGTAATTCATTAAGGACTATACTCAGTGCATTATTAGATGCATGCTTATAAATTCAATTTTATATTATCAACAATTATTTCTATTTTGTATTAGGGCAATGACACCAAACGACAGGGAGCCACACAGGTAGTGAGCCACCAATGCATTAATTAACCAGTTACTTAATACTTGAGAGTTAACCCTCTCCATGGTTTTTCCTATCTTGGGTTTTCATGAAAAATTAATATTGTTATATTTTTTCACTCCTCTCTCAGTATCCTAAATGTTCAACAATTGGTATAATGGCTAGGTTCTTTGGAAGATTCTAACCACTCAAAGGAGATCCTAGAAGTTGAACATTTTTCACTGACATCCACAATGGATGAAAATAAAGTCTTAATAGAAAATATACAGATCGAGAATGATTGTATCTCAAAGTTGAAAGAGTGTATCTAGAAATTCAAATCGATGTACAAAGAAGTATGCAATGAGCCCAAGTTAGAAAATAAATCCATCACCAAGATAAGCACCAAATGCCAAGAAGATGAAAATACCAAGAATATTTTGACTAATATAATTAAGATAAAATCCAATGAATGTTAAATATTTCAATAAGAGATCTTATATCTGAAATCAAATCAACAAGAAGCCAGGAAGAGAGAAGAAAAAGTCAAATCTAGTTCAAAGAAGCTAGATGAAATACTAAACTCTCTGAGGTCTCTAACACACAAGAATGGACTTGGATGTAATTTAGGTGGATTCTCTCATAGTTCAATCAAATAAAAGTATCAATCGGTTCTTATAAGTGAAGATCAAATTTCACTTGATAAAGGTAAGTCTCTAATAAAATCTCAAGTATGAGTCCCTATTCCTTTAATGGTCATTGTTTCAAATTTAATAAATCAAGGCATAAAGCTACAAATTGTAGAAGTAGGTCAAATCTAGTCAATAGGTATTTTATTGATAGATGTTTCAATCGTAATATTTTTAATCATAAATAAAGTTAATGTAGGAAACCTAATATTTATAGCAATAAGTTTGATGGTTACTATTATACATATTTTCAATGTGGTCATAAAGCTAACTAGTGTAGGTTAAGAGAGAAGAAACAAGGAAACCAATCCTTCAAATGCAATATAGTTGGTCATATAGTAAGGTTCTATATAGATTAGTTAATACTAAGTAGAGTGAACTGAAAAAGATGATTAACAAGGAATATATTAAACAAGAAATGAAGAAAAAATGGGTAAAGAAGGATGACAATAGGTCTAGCTCTAGTACAAAAATATATTTAGGTAGCTAGTATCCCCACAACTATTAGTCAGGGGAATAAATCATTCTATATATGTCTCCTATTTTGAATAATTCAATAACACTAAATATACTCCATCAGGGAGTTATCAGTAGAATGAAATGAAAAAAGAATATGTGTTTCAATAAAAGCGGTCATAGTGGATATATTACATAATTAGTGCAATTAAAGGCACGTGATCTTCATGTTACACCTTAAATATGACACTTACATGACACGTCACTCATAATGCAAAAATAAATTTGAGTGCTAAAGCAAAAAAAGGGGGAGAAGATTAGCTAGGGATTTTAGAAGTGTTTCAAGATTTTCTTTGCAATTTCAAAGGTATTTGCACAACAATCAATCTCTTCTTGTAATGGCTATGACTAGTCAATTTACTTCCATGTTTGTCGATGAATCTTTTGAAATGTAACCCAAATTTAATTCATTCCCCAACATCTCCATCAATAATAATTTTTAGAATAATTGAGAGGGGGGTGAATCAGTTAGATCAGTTATCCTACAGTCCCAAATACAAATATGTAACACTTTAAACAATTTCAACAAATTATGTAGCTCAGTAACATAAAATACTAAACTGTCTATGCCTTTACTAATTACCAATTAATTAACTCATAGTGATTACCAACCAAATGAAATATGTAGTATGTAAAGTATGACAATGAAAAAATCATCACAGAAACACATAACACAATGATTTAACGTGCAAACCCTGTTAAGGAAAAAACCACCTAGGACCAGTAACCCAAAATAATTTTCACTCTTCTGAAGTGAGCTCAGTGAAGATCTAACCCTATTAAAGGTTACAAACACATTGTTAGGTGTGACCTTGTTAGAGGATTTAAGACCAACATTTATCATTCAACCAGCATTCACTATGGGGTTGATAGGATAGTAGTGTACATTCATTGAATGACATAGGGGCATAACATAAGACGGTTAAGTCCACTTGGTTAAGAGATTTTTTTGTATCAATGGTTAAACTAAAATAGTAGTTGATCTGATTATAATATAACTTAATTTGTAGATCTTTAGATCTATTCTAAGCCCACACAAATCCTCTGATCAATATATCAATTCACTTCCTCAACTTACTTTTACTCGGTAATAGCTCTCTGATGCTCAGTATTGTTCTGTAGTTTGGTTCTCCTTCAACTAGTCTAATCAGGCATGCATGAAACTGTATTCATGTGAAATCTCTACAGTCTTCTTTCTTCTGGCATGTTTCAATAAAGAAACTCATATCTCTTATATAGACAGATAAACCATTTTCATATCAACCATCAGATTTTGCCGATTATTCTCCTTTGTTAATTTTGCCTCTTAAACCTTCCTCAACAGTTGTCTCAGTAACATGTTTCAATTCCATCCTTTAGATCTTCCTCAAATTTTGTTAGCCGTGGATCTCATAACAAACTTTATCCTTATTCTCAAAATCATAACAATTTCCAGCTCATCAATTTTTGTCAGCTAAACTTAAGCATTTAATACTTTTATCCATACTCAGTTAACAAAGAAATGTGTCAGCGAATACAATCTCAGTTAATACTATCACTCGGTATACACTACACTGGCTCGGTGTATACTATAGTGCTTCATTTACCAACCACATTTCCTTGTACATTTTGCTTCCTCCTTCATAATAGATTAATGTAACATAATCAAGTAAACAATATGAAGTCATAGAACCATCAATAAGTTACCCAAAGTATTCCTTATCCTCATCTGTCATATTCATCTTTCTCTATGTAGATATCGTAGTTCTTCATCTTTTCTCTCCTCTTTACACATGTTTAGATGTTTGCAACCAACATGATAAGTATTGTCAAAACTAGTTGACATCAATGACAACATAATGACTGATTCAACTATCTTACATATCATTTCAGTACTGGGTGATCTCTTATCACTGATCTTCAAGTCATCCAAGTATTCAATCAGTTATAGTTCATCAATCTCTCCCTTTGGCATTGATGGCAACATAAGAAATATGAAATATGTCATACACATACCAAACATGTATTCTAAAGCTATGTAAGTAAATGTTGTATCTCAGTGAGCTCTCCCTAGCTTGATATTTAATATGTTTAATCACTACATTACATAACAATATTACAAGTGTAGACTTTCCTCTGTGGATTTGATCTTTTCAGTTCTCAAATTCCTTCTATTCTCAGCAACAAATCTTCAAAACTCTCCCTGACCTTCTCAGATTATCTCTCCCTTAGATAGATATACCATTTATCTCTCTGTTTATCTCTCATATTGTTTATCTCTCCCTTTGAAAAAAATGCCAAAGAAAAACATAAAACATAAAGCTCTGCAATAGCTAAGTAGCTCTCTGTTGTTCAGTGCAAACAATGTATCTTAGTATACTGATATGCCAATTCTCTATTCTAGTTCCTCAAATCTTTCACAACCTTAGACATTATCCAAAGTGTGAGCTATGTTGCATCAACATGGATGATTTTCTAATAAGAATAGGCTGATGCAACCTCCAAATCACATTAGTGACCGGTAGACAAGAGACGGACCCCAAGTCTAGTCCTCAAGTATTCAAAAGTGTCCTTTAGTAGAGGCTTGGTAAAAATATCAGCAAGTTGCTCCTTTGATGTAACATATTCCAGTTTGACTTGCTTCTCTTGTACTTGTTCTCTTAAGTAGTGATACTTAATAGAAATATTCTTTTTCTTCGATGCATTACAGGATTCTTAGAAATATTTATTGCACTAGTGTTGTCACAATATATAATCACTGGCTCAGTGATTACCTCATTCATCCCTTCCAACACTTGTTTGGTATAAGCAAGGTTTGAATAGTTTGTAGCAGCAAAAACATACTCTGCTTCGGCAGTAGACTAAAAAATACAAGGTTGTTTCTTACTTGTCCAAGTAACAAGTCTTTCACCAAAGAAAAATGCTCCTCTGGTTGTGATCTTTTTGTCATCTATATTTCTAGCCCAATCTGCGTCAGTGTAGACTCTTAGTTCAAATTTTCCTTCCTTAGGATACCATAAGCCATAATCCTCTATTTTCTATAGGTATCTCAAGATTCTTTTTACTGCAACCATATGTGAATCCTTTTGATTAGAAGAAAATATAGCAACAATCCCCATTGCATGTGCAATATATGGCCTACTGTGTACTACATACTAGTTTACGAATCATAGATCGATAGAATATCTAGTTTACCTTTGTATATTCATCATCTTTTGTTAATTTGTAGTCTATGACCATCATTGTTCTAACTGGTTTAACATCTTCTATGCCAAATGTTCTCAATACTTCCTTTATGTACTTTGATTGTGTGATGAAAATTCCATCATTTTGTTGAATAACCTACAAGCCTAGAAAGAATTTAATCTCTTCAAACATTGACATTTAAAATTCTTTTCTCATCTCATCAACAAATGATTTACAGATATGATTTTGTCCTCCAAAAATTATATCATCCACAAATATTTCAGCAATCAAAATAGTATCATCAAATCCTCCTTTCATGTACAAATTGTTGTTTTCACTAGTTCTTACAAAACCAATGCTTGAAAGATAAGTATGTAACCTTTCATACTAGGCTCTTGGTGCTTTCTTTAAACCATATAGAGCTTTGTGTAGTCTACATACCATTTCTTTTTTATTCGAATCAAAAAGCCCTTCTGGTTGTTCTATGTAGACCTCCTCTTCTAGTATTCCATTCAGAAAAGAAGGCTTAACATCCATTTGATAGACTTTAAATTTATTATGTGTGGCATCTGCAACTAACATCTAGACTCCTTCTAGTCTAGCAACAGGTGCAAAAGCTTCACCATAATCAATACCTTCTTCCTATGCATATCCCTTGTAAACAAGTCTAGCTTTGTTCCTTGTAACCTCTCCATTTTCATTCAGCTTGTTTCTGAAAATCCATTTAGTACCAATAGTCTAGGTACTAAGGTTCATGTCTTTTTTTTCTTGATTTGTTCTATCTCTTCATTCATAGAATTTATCCATTCATCATTCTCAAGTGTGACCTTAACATTCTTCGGTTCAAACTCACAAACTAAGAATATGTTTTGTCTTAACTTACTTCTTGTCAGCATGTCATCTTGCTTGTCTCCAATGATTTGGTTCTCAGGATGATGTCTTCTAACAAATCTTGCTAGCACTTGATCTCTTCCTTTTTCTTCATTATGTTCAGGTTCATTTCCTTTCTCAGTAGCTTCTTCCTAATCCTCGGTTTCCATTTGCTATTCGTCAGTGTTATTTTCCTAATGCTCGGTCGACTCAGTCTATATCTTCACTAGGTACTCTGGATACTCAATATAAGTGAATCTACCATAGTCTTCCATCTCCTTATTGCTTTCTTCATCATTTTTATCATCAAACTCATCAACTCTTACATTAGCACTTTCAATCATCTTATTAGTAACCTTATTCAGACACTTGTAAGTTTTTCTTTTAGTAGAATATCCAATAAATATTACCTCATCCCCTTTAGAGTCAAATTTCCCATTCCTATCATCTTTCAAAATAAAACATTTGCTACCAAAAATTCTAAAGTAACTTACACTTGGTGTGTAACCAAACCATAACTTGTAGGGTGTTTTGTTTGTCTTTCTTTAATTTTACTCAGTTTATAAAATATACAGTTGTGCTAATTGCCTCTCTCGTATAATTGTGCAACATTCTTTTCTATCATTAGTGTCCTCACACAATCAACAATTGATATGTTTCTCCTTTTAGCAATCCCATTTTGTTGCGGTGTTCTCGATGCAGATACCTATCTTTTTATGCCATGCTCATTACAATAGTTAGTGAATTCATCAGAAATAAAATGACCACCTCTATCAGACCTTAAGCATTTCAGTTCTTTCCCAGATTCTTTTTCTACGTTTTCTTTGTACTAATTAAACATTTTAAATGCCTCATATTTTTCTTTTAAAAACATAACAGTCATCAATCTAGTGTAATCATCAACAAATAGAATAAAGTATCTATCTTCATAGTAGCTCTGAGTTCTCATGGGACCACATAGGTTGGTGTGAACTAACTCCAAGATTCTTTTTGTTGAATAGTCTTTACTCTTAAAACTAGATTTTGTCATTTTCCCCTTTTGACATTCATGACACATAACATGATCAGGCTTTGTTAGGCTAGGAAGACCTCTAACCCTTTCCTTTCTACTAATCTTAATCATGTTATCAAAATTTACATGACATAACCTTTTATGCTGTAATCATGCATCCTCATTTTTCACCATTAAACAAGAAGTCTCAGCATTGTCAAGATAAAATAAGTTACCTTTTGATTGTCCTCCTGTTCCAACAAGCTTTCCACTTTCATCAAATATCTTTACCTTCTTGCTTTCAAAAGCTACTCGGTGACCTGAGTTGTTAAGTTGTGCCACACTTAGCAAATTGTAATTTAGTGCTTTTACCCAATAAGCATTATCACATTTGATTTTATCATTTATCAGTAAAGCTCATTTTCCTTTAACCATACATGGTGTATCATTACCCATTCTTACTGATCCTCCATTATAATGCTCAAGATGATCAAACTTTTCTTCATCACCAGTCATGTGATGTGTATAGCCACTATCAATGATCCATGTATCATTTTTACTAACTTTAGAAATGAGTGTTGTTTCTACATACCTTTCTTCTTCCTCAGAATAATCCTTCATCGCAACAAATAGTACTTCAACATCATCATCTATGTCGGTATCAGTATCATTCTCTTCATGACATAGTGCCAAGGTAGGAGGTTCCAATTAAGGACAGTCTGAGTATGCAAAAATTAAAAACACAATGGAATAACTCAACACAATATGCTTCAAATCAAATTTTCATGAACATGCCCGACTATAAGGCCTTCTAGGTTAGGGCCAATTACAATCAAGAAGTAATTCTTCAATATCAACAAGATCCAATACAACTCCAGCTAGTTCAATTCTAAAATAGATCAACAAGTGATGGAAATCCTAAGGTAGATCTGAACTCATGCTCGCAAACCACCAAGCAATCTCCTTGTCTCCAAGTGTGCAAACCACTAGCTCTACTATGACAACTATCAAAAATCAATCTGATCTGCTAGATCTCATAGGATCCAAGATCTTTTCCACAACTTTACTTATCTGATTCCCCAGATCTTCTCTTCTTCTTCCAATCGCCTTCCTCAAACATCTACCCAAACACCCTATAAATACTAATCATCAACCACAAGTCAGCTGGATGACACAATTAACTCCTACAAACAAATATTAAATGCAATACTAGTCGGCTCTCAAATAGCCTTACAATTATTTAATTCTCCATGTTAGCCTCCAGATCCACATAGGAGAATACAACAAAAGATACCAACAATAAATGTACCAAGTTGGCCAAGCAAATCTTCAAGAACTCCAATCAGTAAACTAGAACTACCGAGTGCCAGAGAAACAACCAATCGAGCTAAGAAACACTAAGAAACATATGCATTACCAAGCACCAGTTCCACCGAGCACCAAAAGCTTCACCAAGTTCCTTCAGCGACCAAGCTTCCTTCAATAACTGAGACCACCGGTTAAAGCTGCAACCAAGTAACACCGGCCAAAACAACACACCTCCCTGTAGTTTCACCAAGTATCCTAGAATGCCCTTGCATCAGACACCCTAGGTTCGAAAAGATGTTCATATGCTAGAAGAACATCTCCCAAGATTCAGCACATAAACCCCAAACTGGTTCTTCACATATAAGTCCTCCAACTTTTCACTTTGCATACTCTTCCACTTATGTTTCCTCTATCTCTTCAAGTCTTTCCTTGATAACACACAGGTCTATTCTTCATGCTAATCATCCATACCTTTAGGATATGCCAACTCAACTTGGGTACCAATACTCATACTTCTCCTACCGAGTGTTGTATCCATCAAAGGCATCAAGGAAAACTTCTTGTCATCCTTCTCAATATTAAACACATTCTACACACAATCATACATAGCTCTACAATCGTATTGCCAAGGTCTACCAAGCAATATATGAAAACTATTCATCTCCACAATATCACATAACACAAGATCCTTATACTAGCCAATTTGAACATCAACAAAGCACTATTCTCTTACTTCCAGAGCATGATCATCTTGCAACCAGCCAACCCTATAAGGATGTGGGTGTCTCATTCTATTCAAACCAAGTTTTTGAACCATGTCCTCAGCAACAAGGTTATCAGTACTACCACTATCAACAACTATATCACAAAGTTTATCTTCAGACTTGCACCAAGTCCTGAACAAGTTACTCCTCTGACAAGGTTCTTCCTTTGTACTGAGAAATGTTCACTGAACCAACAAATTCTCAGATTCAGATTCATTCTAAATGTTCTCATTCACCACAACAGTTCATCGATCAGCAAGCTTCTTAGGTGTACACTCAAAAGAATGGTGTCCTTCTTCACCATAATTATACCAAGTACCCTTAAAGATAACTCTACCTATCTTCTTCTTCAGTTCTATAAGTTTTTTTTCATCTTCTGCAATTGATTTATCCTTCACCAAGTGATCAATATTTTCCTTCCCTTGGGGATTACCATGTTGTTTCCTTTTCAACTTAAATCTATTGCCTTCAGAGCATACTGATAAGCATCTTCAATAGAATCAATCTTCAGCATACTAAGCTTATCCTAAATATTGAATCTCAAACCATTCACATACTGAGATACCTTTTCCTTACCAAGTTCTCTATGTCCAGACCGAATAGTAAGTTTGTAGAACTCCTCGGTATAATCTTCAATAGTTAAATCCTTCTGCTTCAAATTCTACAACTTCTTAAACAAGTCAAGCTCATAGTCAATAGGTATGAACTTAGCTTTCAACTTAGTCACTATCAACCTCCATCGATTGATCTTCATTTCACCTTCATCTTCTCTATATCTTTGTAATTCTTTCCACCAAAGAGCAACATGTCCTTTCAGTTTAGTTTGTGCCAATCTCACTTGAAGAGGATCTTCAATTTATTCTAGCTCAAATAAATCTTCAAGTTCACCAATCCAATCAATCAAGTCCTCAGGTTTCAAAGTACCAAAGAAAGTAGAACCTTCCATTCGGTAACTATTACTTAACCGAGCTCTAGATTTATGCAACCGAGAAGTTTTTTTTTCACCAGATCTGTCCCTCCAATAATCACCACTAGGTCTAGTTGCTTCAAATTCGTAAGCAACTTCCTCATAACCATCCTCAGTACCAACATTCTGAGGTACACCAGAAACAGCTCTCATGATCTCAGCAACCATGTCATTTTTCATCAGCTCCATCTCAGACCTAACATCTGGTCTGACTTTCTTAGAAATCTTTGATTCCACAGCATCACAAAGATCTGCAATTTCTCTAGGGTCCAATCTTCTCAGAGGCATCCTTAAAGATAAGAAGACTCAAAGCAAGAAAACCCTACACCAACCACCTTGTGATAATCTCCAAGTTGTATGCAAGTCAGATCGCAACCTGCCACCTTGCAAACAACTAGGGAAAGATTCCACAAATTTAGTGCCACAGATCTACAACTCAAATCATACGATCTCTTCACTAATAAGATCAACTTTGCAAGATCAGCCTTTCTAGGTCAACCTTTGCTCCACAAGATCAACTCTGCTCTGATACCACCTGACGCAGTGCCAAGGTAGGAGGATTCAATTAAGGACAGTCCGACCATACAGCAATTAACAACACAGTGGAATAACTCAACACAATATGCTTCAAATCAAATTTTCATTAACATGCCCGAATGTAAGGCCTTCCAGGTTAGGGCCAATTACAATCAAGAAGTAATTCTTCAAGATCAACAAGATCCAATACAACTCTAGCTAGTTCAATTCTGAAATAGATCAGCAACTGATGGAAACCCTAAGGTAGATCTAAACTTGTGCTTGCAAGCCACCAAGAAATCTCCTTGTCTCCAAGCATGCAAACCACAAGCTCTTTTATGAAAACTATCAGAAATTAATCCGATATGCTAGATCTCATAGGATCCAAGATCTTTTCCACAACTTTACTTATCTGATTCCCCAGATCTACTCTTCTTCTTCCAATCTCCTTCCTCAAACATCTACCCAAACACCCTATAAATACTAATCATCAGCCACAAGTTAGCTAGATGACACAATTAACTCCTACAAATGAATATTAAATGCAATACAAGTCGGCTCTCAAATAGCCTTACAATTGTTTAATTCTCCATGTCAGCCTCCAGATCCACATAGGAAAATACAAAAAAGATACCAACAATAAATGCACCAAGTCGGCCAAGAAAATCTTCAAGAACTCTAGTTGGTAAACCAAAACTACCAAGTGCCAGAGAAACAACCGACCAAGCAAAGCAACATCGAGCAACATAGGCATTACCGAGCACCAGAAGCTTCACCAATTTCCTTCAGTGATCGAGCTTCCTTCAATAATTGAGACCACCGGTTAAAGCTGCAACCGAGTAACACTGGCCAAAACAACACAACTCCCTACAGTTTCACTGAGTATCCTAGAATGCCCTTGCATCACTTCAACAAAGTAACATACTTTTTTTCCCTTATCTATGTGATCTTGGTTGTCTCTGTTGTAGTGTCGATAACTTCTATTGTTTCTCCTTCCATAGCTTCCTTCACTAGATTGATCTTTGTTTCTATCTTCTTCTTTCCTATTCGGGCATCTAGTAGCAATATGGCCAACTTCTTTATAGTTAAAACATGCTAAAGGCAATTTACCCTTATATCTACCTTTACCTTTAGGTAATCTCCAGGCCATAAGAGCTTCAAGTTCATCAAGCTTATCATCAGTATTACTATCACTATTACTCCTCATATCATGTCTACTACTAGACTTACTAGTCTTTAGAGAAGACATAAAAGAAGACTCAACAGACAGTAGAACACTATAATCAAAATTTTTCAACTCAAAATTTGTTAGCTTACCAATCAGACAATCAAGAGTAAGAGTATTGCCAGGTGCAGACCTCATTTCATGTATAGTAGATATTCTAATTGCATAAGCAGGTAGCAAGGTTCTTAGAATTTTACTCACCAATGTATCTTCATCAATGACACCACCAGATCCTTTGATAGCATTGACTACCTCCTTTATTTGGTTTGTATATTGTACTATGTTTTCTCCTTCCTTCATTTTCATATCGTCAAACTTGCCTCTTAGGCTTTCAGCTCTGGCTCTCTTGACATTAATATCACCATCATAGACTTGAGCTAGTTTATCCCACATTTCCTTTGAAGTAATGCAATCTTTGAAATCCTCAAATTCTACTTCAGATAGAGCAGCAACCATCTCTATCATATTCATGTTGTGTTCATGTTGATCTTTAAGTTGATCAAGAGTCAAAGGTGTAGTCGGTGGTTGTAAGTAGTCATTTTCAAGTAGATGTAAGGTAGAATCTCTGATTTCGGATATGTGAAGTTTTATTCGGCTTTTCCATATAGTAAAGTTGTCCTTGTTCAGCTTCGGAACCTCCCTCTTATACATCTTGTGATCTTTCTACTAAAGTCCTTAAAATGATGTTCCAAGCAACCAGTGCTCTGATACCAATTGTTAGAATAACTGAGAGGGGGGTGAATCAATTAGATCAGTTATCCTACAATCCCAAATACAAAGATGTAAGACTTTAAACAATTTCAACAAATTCTGCAACTCGGTAACATAAACTACTAAACTGTCTGTGCCTTTACTGATTACCAGTTAATTAACTCATAGTGATTACTGAACAAATAAAATATGTAGTATGTAAAGTATGACAATAAAGAAATCATCATAGAAACACATAACACGGTCATTTAACATGGAAACCCTGTTAAGGGAAAAACCACCTAGGACCGGTAACCCAAAATAATTTTCACTCTTCTGAAGTGAGCTCGGTGAAGAGCCAACCCTATTAAAGGTTACAAACACATTGTTAGGTGTGACCTTATTAGAGGATTTAATACTAACAGTTATCATTCAACCATCATTCACTATGGGGTTGATAGGATAACAACATACATTCATTTGATGACATAGGAGCATAACATAAGACGGTTAAGTCCACTTAGTTAAGAGATTTTTTTGTAACAATGGTTAAACTAAAACAGTAGTTGATCTTATTACAATACAACTTAATTTACAAATATTCAGATCTATTCTAAGCCCATACAAATCTTTTGATCAATATATCAATTGACTTCCTCCACTTACTTTTACTTGGTAATAGCTCTCTGACGCTCGGTATTGTTATGATGAGTTTCTTATCTTAAATCCCTTGCAAAGTGGGCCTGGCTGAGGATGTAAGAATTCATTTGAGGTGTAAGCTTGACAAATTTGGTCATCACAAAATATATGATCTTTGGCATAGTGATTTGGCAATTAAAGATAGAAATGCAAAACCATAGTATTAGGTTTTAGTCGACAAAAATTTGGATGTGTTTAATCATTTCCCTAATTTTTGTAATGATTATAAATGGGTGAGAATGGTCATAAGCTATTTCCATGACACTTTTATGTGGCTAGATGATAGTCACCTCTTGAAAAAGGTAGTTATGAAAAAGGTAACTGGACTAACTGATACTAGTAGTGTATCAAAGATTAAATATGTTGTTGATGTTTGTAGCATCGGTCAGATAAATAATATTGACTACATGATTATTATGAGAAATGATTTATTGTATATATATAAAGTTAGATTATAATTATTCTCATAATAACTAAATAGTTAAATTGAGAAAATAAATATTATTATTATTAATATTAAAGAGATATTATATATATATATATATATATATATATATATATATATATATATATATATATATATATATATATAATCATAATTGTATTAATTATATTAATTACAATAATAATAAATAGACATGTCCCTTTAGAGGGACATGTCTCTTCTTGGCTCATTCTCATTATAAGTACAAGAGATTGTTGCATTTGGAAAACACATACCGTATACAATTTAGGCAGTGCCATTACATTTGCAGTGATCTTTAAAATCTCAACATGGTATCAGAGCCAGATTGCAAATGTAAAGGAGGACAAATAAATAAAATTATCATTCAAAGAAGATCTTTGTCCACATCGACCATACTGCAGAGTACATACTGAAGGAGATACAAACACGTTTAGATCATTGGTTGAAGATTAATTCAGATTGCAGCATATACTATATCGCAGAGGATATATATTGAGATATTATAGAAGGTGACACGATATCCTCCAATATTAACATCCAATGTGAAAGGCTTGGACTGTAGGGTTGTATCCATATGCTGTTGGGTCATATATGATGAAGGCTCTGGATATCCTCGGATCTTCATTTGTGTAACTGCTGTCTTCAATATGATCCATGTGTTTGTGCCTAGTGTGCATCATCCATTCAAACTGACTATCAAGAACCTCCTAGTTGCATACCGTTTGGAATTCTGAGCACTTCATGCTATGTAACTGTAAATCATTAAAGAAACACATGTTCATTGAGTTGGATAAGAAAGTGGAAAGTCACCGCTGTATAGTTAAATCATCCAATAGCATTGTTCTGGAGTATCACATAACAATAGTCTTCGATTGGACAGTACCATCATCTGATCAACCAAACTAAATTGTGATCATCAGAAGTGACTAAATATTACACAGAAGATTTGGTGAGACTCAGCAATGAATAGAAGGGTCCGTTAAATGGGGGAACTACATATGCAGTAGATTTAATAATACTTCTTGTTCAAATCGACAATGTTGAAGAGTTCATACAAAACAAATAAGAAGTCCCTTTGTGCGTATATCGAGCGCTCCTTTTATCAACATTTGTGTTCATGTATGGAAAGAAAGAAATTTAAAATATGTGATGTTTATCGGGTTTGAGAAATTAGAACATATGTCAGCAAAACAATGGTATTCTGGTTATGAATCGACAGCAGGCTGTAACGATGAATGTTATTTGTTGCAGGGGTCGGTTCATTACAACTTTTATCATATTTAGAAATTATAACATTGATATCGATTACAACAAGTTGCGGCAGTTGGAGCACATGAGTGTAAAGCCACGATGAATAAAAACTACTGGTGGATATGGTAGTTGGAAGACAAAGGTATATTCGTAATCTGTCAAGATGAAGCATCATCAACCATCAATAAGTCAGAATATTAGTCAATAAACATGTAATCGATCAACTGCCACATCACGAAATTGATATCGACTAAGGGCCATACAATGGAAGGGTGCCGTCAATATAAATATATCAGTCAGCCAGCAGTCAATGTTACCACCTATCATACAAGACAATCAGAATTAGACAGAGTTATACTTATCACCATTAATCACCGATCATTATGACTTAGTCATTTACTAGATATCAGTCTAATATAGATCCATCAGTCAATCACTTAAGGCTTACAATTAAGTGATAAATGCTAACAAGTCAATTAATGATTAAGAATATCGATAATGACAATAGTCTTGAAGTGGTGTGATTGGAAGAAGGCAATGATGTAAATGCATAAGACACATCTCTTGGAACACAACTCATCATTCTTTGCAAATATATATATAGTCATAAGATCTGATCATTTCATCAGACTATTGTATATACTAATAGAGTATCATTTAGAGTTGTGTGGATCGTTATTCTAGAGCATCAGTTTGATTATGGTTAGACATTTTCTGTGAAGTCGTTTACTTGTGTGTTTGCTACTTGAGTTGAGGCTATCGGGAGTCTCCATAATGGGCATTTGATGAGAAGTATTATTATGGGGTTCAACAGTGCGTCATATGCCAACCCTAAGAGATCATCCATCATGTCTATTGACCGCAGTGATCATAAGATGCACCAGAAACAATACCAATTGGAAATGTACTTATGAGTTGCCAGATTGTTGAGTGTGGTTACATTATCTTGGAGCGAATTTGATGGGACAAGGGTTTACATATGGGAGAAAATGACAATAATTATATGAATAACTAATTCCAACGATACGAAGATGCTAGAAGAAACTAAAAATATGACTTTCACACACATATAGAAAGGACTCACATCGTAAAGGATTTCATTGGATATTTGCTCCAAAATAATGAGATAAGTATTTTTTTTTTTTACTTTATCTTGAGAACTACCTTTATCACTATTGTGGTGATACTAAAATTAGGTATCACAGGGTGATTCCTCATATCGTTGTGATATGGAAATTAGGTATCACAGGGTGATTCCTCATATCATTATGATATGGAAATTAGGTATCACAGGGTGATTCCTCATATCATTATGATATGGAAATTAGGTATCACAAGGTGATTCCTCATATCGTTGTGATATGGAAACTAGGTGTCACAATGCATGGTGATTCCTCATATCTTTGTGATATGGAAACTAGATGTCACAATGCATGGTGATTCCTCATATCTTTGTGATATGGAAACTAGGTGTCACAATGCATGGTGATTCCTCATATCAATGTGGTATGAAAACTATGATACTAACTAAATTATAATTACATATCTATTAATATATTAATAAAATGAAATTAACTTGTGTTAAAAGTTATACAGATAGCTTATTGGTGTTTACTTCTATCCACAAATAACTATCGGTTTGGACTGTAAATTGATAATTATCACATGTTAGGTGATAATTCATATCATGAATTATGTACTATATGATTACCTAGTATCCATATGAATCATATTAGGATCCTTCTGAACTTAGTATCATATATTGATTGGACCCTATGAAACATATCACATAGTGACATGTCTCTACATAAACTTAGTATCTATATGACATACATCATGAGACGTATTATCATTAGACATACCATGGATATTTATGAGCTATAGTGAACATCATGTGACTTGATATTCAGGAGGCAGATGCTCTTGATAGTCACTTTGGGCAATTGGTGAATATTTATGAGTTGTATTATGTAGGCCATTGCCCTGAGTAATTGGTGAAGTATCATGAGACTTGATACTTGAGAACCATTACTCTTAATATCAATAAAATGATATGAACATATAAAATGATTATTATACTCACATTGAGTACTTGGTGAATATCATGGACTTGATATTCCACAAGTACTCACTATATATATATATATATATATATATATATATATATATATATATATATATATATATATATATATATATATATATATATATATATATATATATATATATATATATATATATATATATATATATATATATATATATATATATATATATATATATATATATATATATATATATATATATATATAGATATATATGTATATGTATTACATTGTGATAAACTGACTATCCTCTCTAGTTAAGAGGGAGTGTTAGTTATTGTAACAATTTTTGTAGCTATGGTGAGAATCATAAGTGTTGACATTGGATTGATTTATCCTCCCTAGCTAAGAGGGAGTGTTGATGTTTGTAGCATCGGTCAGATAAATAATATTGACTACATGATTATTATGAGAAATGATTTATTGTATATATATAAAGTTAGAATATAATTATTCTCATAATAACTAAATAGTTAAATTGAGAAAATAAATATTATTATTATTAATATTAAAGAGATATTATATATATATATATATAATCATAATTGTATTAATTATATTAATTACAATAATAATAAATAGACATGTCCCTTTAGAGGGACATGTCTCTTCTTGTCTCATTCTCATTATAAGTACAAGAGATTGTTGCATTTGGAAAACACATACCGTATACAATTTAGGCAGTGCCATTACATTTGCAGCGATCTTTAAAATCTCAACATATGTTAATGTTAATAAGTTTGAATCTCTCATGGCAACTATTCTAGTCAGTAGATTACTTGTGGTAAACTCTATTCCAGACCTAGCAATTAGATATATATCTCAAGTTGTGAGCACAAGTTTTACTACATAAACTAAGAGAATTTTATTATGGAAACATCACTCTTTCTGGCATATTAATTATGGTAAAAGGTACTTATTACAATTTGTGTACTCTCATTAAGGATCAATTGATAGAGAATTTCAATTCAATAAAAACTAGTAGAAAAATGGTTGTGTTTCATTTTGGAACATTGGCTATATGTCTATTACTCTAATTATAAAGGTTCATACTAGGAGAAGGATGAGTTATATGGTTTGAGGATTCTCCTATTTCTCATCAAATTGACAGGAGATTGAGAAGCAAATACAAGATAGTTGACACAGATGCTTAGTTTACTAAAAAAAAAATTGTCTTACAACACAAGATGCATAACCAAGATAGAATCCCTCCTTCTATGATTGATAAATACAAGAGTTACATCACCTTCACAGTGAAAACCAATCACTATATCATTCAAGTAGTAAAACCAAGATAGCAATGGATTTTGGCTCTTGGCTATGAAATGACAAAAGAATTGGTCAAAGACTATGCAAAGGTTGTCCTTTCAAGATCCATTGACACATCTAAGTAGAGATTTGGCATAGCACAAGATACATCACTTGAGATTCATTGTAAGAAACTCACCAAGGAGGTTTAGAAGAATCTATATAAAGTGTTGAAGGAGACTAGAGATTTTGCTAGTATTATTGAAGAAGAGCAAGCCACCATCATGAAGAGTGTCACATGTAGCTCTATGGAGAATCTTTCTGGTGCTTTAGTAGATTCTACTCCAATAGTGAAGGCTAAGAAGGATATTCCCTTTCATAAGTGGAAGAAGACTGAATCCATTTCAGTAATCTCAAAGAACTGGGTAACCCCGCAATAGTGGCTTACACTTTTTTGGACATGCTGATTTTTGTTGAAATAACACATTTTTAAGAAAATATGATTATTTAAGCCTTAAGAGGTCCCATTTGAAGGAATTAATTCAAAATAGTTAAATCAAAGCTTCTTAGATTTTTTTTTTTTTAAATTGATATAACCTCTATACTCCTCTTTCATACCTACAATGGAGTCTCCTTCGCACCTATTAAAATATTGACAAAATATTACATTGACTTTAGCTTTTGGGAAACTAAACAAATTCATTTGAAAAACCTATCTATGTAGTATGGTACAACTAAATAAAGTCTTCCCAATGATTATAATGTTAATATATATTAATTTTATTATGATTAAATCATATTTTTTGTTCTACTAAACATAGATATTTCACCATATGTCAACTTCTATGTTCGGCGCTTATGGAAAAAAAGTAAACTAGAGAAACCAAATTCTCAAAAAATATCTATGCACTGGGTATTGAAGTCCTCTTTCTATCAAAGAAAATTGAAATTGGACAAATACACAACAAGTTACAAGTTATGAAATGAAAGTATGTCAAAATTATGGTTAAGTTCAAATGTTAATAAAATAAGAAATACTAAAAATAAAATTATGATACCAATTGAAATCATTAGATATGGGTGTACAAAACCAAATTTGAAAGAATCACATTGATATCTATTTTATAAAAAATGTTCTACTTTATGAAGTGATTGTCACTCTTTAAAAATGTTGTTTACAATAACGTACTAGTTTTTAAGGGAGATAGAAAAATGGATTCAAATAAATTCCAAAAAAAATTTAAAAATATATTTAGAATCTACTTGAGAAATCCTAAAAGACTCTAATTTACTTCATCTTCAAGTTTGTACATTTCAAAGTCATAGTAGGCAAAAAATTGTAACCTAGTATTGTGGAACCACCCAAGCCTAGTGAAATGAGTTTCAGCATTAATCCTTTTTTAGCTGATTTGAAAAATGAATCTGATGATCCGATAGAGTCTCACAGTGGTTCTGAGAAAGAGAAATTAAGAATCAAGGTAAGAAAAGACAAAGAGAAAAAGAAAGAGGTATGTCTTGGTTTGGATCCCCTTGATGTAGATATATTATTTGATATTTCAATAGAAAATGGTAGAAGTTATGTATGCAAGTTAATAATCCTACGAAAAAAAAAATTTAATGATCCTACCACTCTTGAGGAAAAAGAAACTATTATTGAAGATTTTGTAAATTATGGTGCTCAACAAGATGTAGATATTGATGATTATAAGAAGGAAGTTATTGAATCCCTATGGAATGAATTAAACAAAATTAGACTAAAAGAAAGGACAATAGATGATGACATTTTCCAAGAAACCTTGGATGAAGTATGTGCAATAGTGGGAAAACAATATCAAGAGTAATCTTCTTCAATTGCAAAATAAGCAGTTGGAAAATCAAGGAGAACATGCATTCTTATGGAAAATAAACTTGATGTTATTCAATTGTAACAATAAATAATTACTAAGTTGACCACCTTGGCCCACACTCTGAATATGCTTTCATAATACAAACACTACAATGCCTTCCACATCTCACAGTTCACATAGAAAACAAAATCTTATTACTAAATTTAAAAATGATGACATTGATAATTTGGAGCAGAATCCTCTGGATATAGAGTTGTATAGCTCTCTGATGACTAATGTCACCTTAGTAGGTTCTTCTATGGTAATTGGATAAGTACAAGAAGAAAAACTAGGGGTAGTTGAAGAAAAAGAAAAATAAGCTTAGAAAATAACATTTCCTAATCAAGAAAATGGGATCTAGAGGAATAAAAAATGTGCATATAGTTATTGTCAGATCAAAAGATAAATCTGAAATAGAAAACTTGAAGACGTCGTAATAGAAGAAAATGAAAATAAAATATAGGAAACAAAAATACAAGAGATGGAAAGAGAAGAAGATAAGAGATCGGAAGAGGATAGAAAAGATCATATTGTCTCAGAGTCAGTTTCCACTGACTACATTGTACAAAGTCCTGACAAGAAAGAACTAGATATTGAAGTAATCGACTGAAGAGGGAACTCAGATACAAGTTTCAGTAATTTTCTAAGAAATTTCATGCCATCACCTCTTATGATACAATAGGTCACTACTTCAAGATTGTATATATAATTCAATAAGGTTACCCCAAGGAAAAAGCTTTGGTTGGGACAAGCCATTACTTCTTTAGCTCGAGAAGAAGTATTGCAAAGAGTCAAACAAAAGAGAAGAAGTTATTGAAGAAACTATTTCAGCCCTTCAGAGTATTGTTCCTTTGTGCACAGTTGATCCATCATGTAAGATAAATGATAAATATAAAATAATTGTAAATGCAGTTAAATAATTGATAGCGTATGTGGATAATATGGTCGAGATGAAAGAGGAAGAGAGAAAATAAATGATATTGCTACAGTTCAAATATAGGCATAACAAGGCCTTCTCTAATTTACAAACTCTCATGCAAGATGGGAATGAATTATTTGATGGAAGTAATGTGTTATTTGACTATACCCTACAATGGCCAGAGGCCACCAAATAGATAAAGTAAGAAATTGATAGAATTGAAATTTTTATCAGAAATGCATACAAATCCTACAAGTTAACTGATGATCTTCATGGTATTGTTAGAAATTCTTTAGAGAATCTACAAAATAAATATTTTGCACTCTACAAGAGTAGAGAGAAAACATCATTTTTCACTTCGAAGGTCTTCAAGATTTGTGTACTCCTTATATCTTTACTCTAAGTTATAAAATTATGACCACTCAAAAGCTTACTTTGCATGAACTTACATCTATTGAACATGCAAAGGAGTTTCTTGCCACCTATTATATCCATATCTATCTCCTCACATACACTATCGGTGACTAGAATAGATAAAAAATAAAATGGATTGTTGAGCTTCACAAGCTGAAGTAGACACTTGAGTCAATCAAGGTCGATGATGCCTGAGTTTGTAAGTTTTCTTAATTTTTAGTTTTTGTACTTCATTGCCCCTTTTTTCAAGCATTGTATTATCTCGTTACCATCTCAAGATTTTAAGAGAAAATATGATTCAAGGAGTAGCATGCTACATCAAGGTATCTTCAACCATTATTTTATGGTTTGATGATGTTTTAATCTTGTTATTGCATCAACACATGGAGAACTCATTATAAGAGAATTACATCATTAATTGGAGATATATACACTTTTTTTTAGATCTAGCATATGTTACACTTTAACATGCTTTTAATTACATTTCCATTTAATTTCATTTCAAGATTAATTCTAAAAATGGGGTTTGACTTAGGAAAATTCCTTGCTACACAACATTTTCTCTCTTTTCAATGTATAGGTATAGGTGATGAAAAAGAAAAAGAATAAAAGACTACAAGAAATGTTTGAGAGGTGAACATGATTCTTAAATAGCTAAAACTTTTGAATCTTGACTATTTCAATTTCATTAATTTTTGCATGCTCTACATTTTTTCCTTTTTGAGAGCCATTGAACCCATCTTTAATAATTATGCTACTTAATGATGAACTTGACTATAAATAAAATTGTCTATTAATTTGATGTATAGTCAAATCTAGCATTGCTAATAATAAAAAAATTCTGAATTTTGAAAGGTTTTGATTCTTTAATATTTGAAGGATCTGTTTTCTCATTTTTATGATAGTTCTAATAGTTATAAATTTTTATCATTACTATTTTTTAAATTTTTTAAGTCAAACTCATGAAACAATATTCCATAGCTAGTAGTAGTTTAGAAAAATTCAATTACCATAATGTATGAATCATTCACTTATATTCCTTACATCTAAATCATGTTTATAAATTAAAACATAATTACTAAATCATGTTTATAAATTAAAACATAATTACTAAATCATGTTTATAAATTGAAACATAATTACTTAGATTCAAAACCACTCTTCTTACAATAATTCCAACTCAAAATATACTTAACAATAAAATTTCTACCAAAATAAAACCTACTTAACAATATATTAGATTATTACCAATTAAGCACAAATTATACTATTTTATAAAAACATACTCCATAAATAGTATAAACAAATTTTGTTATATTCAATCGACCCACTTTTAATATAACCTTATATGATACTAAAACTAATGATCACGTTCATTAAAGCTTTATAGGCACTGTACTCTTAAAACAACTCAACCGCCTCAAATATGGAAATTTGTTTTTATATGTTTTATTTGATTATATCCATAATGAATGTGCCAGTAAACAGTCTAGGGAATATTTAGTTGAATAACCTTCAGCAACCTTAATAAATCATAGCTAAAAATGGATATGCGACCTAGAAAATTCCATAGAAATAATTGCAATGAACAGTGACCTATGTGATTGTAGATTATGATTGCACAGCATGCAGATGTGCTTCATACTTAAATTAATGCTGAACTTGTGGATATAGAATCCAATATGCATAGCTAAACACAATCATCTTACATTACGTGACGCTATTGAATCTAGGGTTTATAAGCATGTGTTGAGCAAATTTACAAAATCTAAGCTTTGGAAGAAATACAAAAATTACCAACTTTTTCTTTTCCTTCAATGAAGTACAGCTATGAATGAATGGTGCCCTTGAATAGTAGCAGAGAATGAGACAAGCAAACCAAACAAAACAAAATAAGAGCAATTATAAGGAGCAAAAAGATAAAAGATAATAAGAGGGTAAAACTCAACTGATCATATTGGCTACCTTTGTCTTTTTTGGACGAAGAAGAACGATACTGGCTACAAATTTACAGCTTAGACCTGCAAAACTGACCGTGGTGATAATTTTGGGCAAGTTCTTGCCTGATGAAAAGTAGTTTGGCTGCAATTTGTTAAATTGTCTACAAAAGAATGCAAATGGGGTTGGCAGATCCTCCTCCTTTTTCTTAATATGCATACAAAAATATCTACATTTATCTTAGAAACACTATTACTGACATTGAATCTACGTGTACTTGAGTAAATAAATTTGAGGAGGGAGTAAAGATTGTACTTATAATAAAACTTGTATAGATTAAAGACATGCATGTATATATTTTTATCCTATTATAAAAAAAAAAACT
Organism: Chamaecyparis obtusa; assembly: GCA_027943335.1. Lineage (NCBI taxonomy): Eukaryota > Viridiplantae > Streptophyta > Pinopsida > Cupressales > Cupressaceae > Chamaecyparis > Chamaecyparis obtusa. The sequence continues at coordinate 1,748,787 of BSBK01000329.1, read as the reverse complement.
AGTTTTATCTCTCATAATCATTCAGAGTGATCTGTATCCCACACTTTGTATCTACAATAGAATATGCCCTATTTTCTACTGTTTTTGTACTGTTCTTCGTAGGAATCTGTACGTCTTGGGAACGAATCCTTGAAATCTTATGAATTACCTCTCTGGGTGTGGTACATTTTCTATTTTCATCTACAGAAAAGGACTGAAAGAGATGATAACCTGATCAGAGCTTAGAAAAAAGCGTACCCTTATCAAAAGTTGACTGTAAGTGTAAGCATTGTATTGAGCTGGTTCCCAATAGCTGTGATGTGTAAAGTTGATCTCGATGTGTTCACTAGTGCTTTGGTGGTCATCAAGTTAAAATACTAGTTGATATTTCCTACATTCCACTGTATATGATGATATCAAGTTGGTCATGTGCAGGATGAGGGCCTATAAAGGAGATAAAAATCTTCACAACTTCATCTCTTCTTGTGCTGGTTTCAATTAGCATTAGACATTTTTCTCTTCTCTTGAGTACTGCAAAGGCAGTTTCTTCTTTTGTTCAATGGATTTTCCTCTGCAGCTTGTGGTGGGAATTATTGGTATGCCATTTAGACCACTGCTTTAGACATATTTGACAAAGCGTGGATTAGAACCTGCTTCTATGATATATAAATATATAATACCGATATTTGAAAATTTTGTTGTGCTAATATTGATATTTTAAAACTTTCATAGACTTATGTACAGCCAGAATAGAATTTGTAAGCTTCTTTGGTTCGTCTCAAATGAGATCATCATTGGTTAGAATGAGGCATGGTGCAGATAGATAGATTGAATATATGGGACACATGATTTTTATTCTATATGTTAGTCAGAGAAGAATAATGGAGGCTATTGGATTTTGCATAAATACTGTTTCATTGTTGAGGGGGGCTGAATTAGTGATCTCTAATCAAGATTTGTCTTTTAGAATAGTCAGTTAATAATGGCTAGAACACTCAATTAAAGTGTGTATTTTGAAGTTTACATTAAGTAAAACTTCCATTAATTAAATGAAGTTGCTCAATAACAAGCATACTGTCTTCTTAATCCACAAGGAATTTTCTTGCCTCCTTTGCATTTCTAAGACTTTGTATCTCGATTAACGTGTGAATTACTAGATTTTGGTTTGTTTGGGTGGCCAAGAACTTTGTGTTTAGTTGGGTTTATATTAAGACTGCAATCTGGTGTGAAACATAAACGGTTCATGATGATTAATGTCTCATGGTGATCTGTGGTGCAGGAAATTTAACTTCACTGGCACTTTACCTCTCCCCTATGTAAGTACTGTGTACAACATATTTCTCTGAGTCAAAAAAACATGTTTAATTGTAAATAAGCATGCACTATTGATCAAGATCATCATGTGAGCTTATATATAAACATGATTGTATTTGGAAATTGCAGGAAAACATTGTGGGGCATATACAAGCTCAAGTCTACCCAAGAGTATTCAGGACTACCATATGTGTGTACGTTGTTCAACTGTGGTCTTTGGCTACTTTACGGAGCCCCATTTGTTAAACCCCACAGCACTTTGATCCTCACGATCAATGGTGCAGGATTTGTTCTGGAAATATTTTACCTGCTGTCCTTTCTGACATTTGCCCCTAAGCGGGAGAAGGTGACTCATCATGCCAGCTATAAGTTAGTAACTGAAGGCCATTTGGTGGCTACTAGCTCGTATAAGTCTTGTTAACAGTGTCGATAGTTAACTAGATTCCATGCAAGAAGCTAAATATATATAGTTGTAACTATTCTGACATGGATTCCTTCATTCTTTCTTGCAGGTGAAAACTGTAGGGTTAGCCATAGCAATGATGGTTGCTTTTGTCACGGTAGTTGCAGTTACGGTTTATGCGCTGCACACATACAGTGCCAGACAGTTAGTGGCTGGCACTTTAGGCGTGATCCTTTCCATTGTTATGTATGCCTCCCCATTATCCGTCGTGGTGAGTTTTGAAACTCATGTTCTTAATTTAGATTGCAATGAAAAGTGTATATAGGTAATACTATGATCTCTAACCAAAAACACTTAAAAATAATCTAAAATTTAGTCTCTATCATAAATAAATATAATTAGGAAAACATTCGTCTCTACCCAAAAGCAAAAGTTGATTAGCAGATGATTCATCCTTTCATGGATGTTGATGAGTTTGTGTTTTTCTATTGCAGGGAGATCTTGTCAGAACCAAAAGTGTTAAGTACATGCCAATTTTTGTCTCACTATTCAGTACTCTAAATGCACTAGTCTGGTCTGGATACTCTATAATGGCCAGGGATATCTTTATAGCTGTAAGCTTATCTCTTTTCCTAGTGCCATTTTCAACTATAGTTTTCATGTAAATTTTTGCAAGGACTATGCACCTTTTTTCCCTGATTAAATTACTACTCTTTTGGCAGGTGCCCAATGGCATTGGTTTCCTCTTAGGATTAACTCAGCTCATTGTTTACTTTATTTACAGAAGCTCAGAGCCTGTTTTACCTGTATCTTCTGAGCTTCAGAAACTACCTGAAACCAAAAAGATAGATGATGTATTTGATTTGCCTATCCATATTGTGGAGATGGACGCCTCAAATGTTGTCAAAGTAGCTGCAGTGAATGTTTTTATAGCTGATCAAGTTTGATTTCTTTCTCATCGATCAATAATTAACAAGTTCTATACAGTGTACAGCTTCAGTCCTCAGACAGTCAGACTCTGCTAAATTTCATGAATTTCAGCATTAGCAGATAAAAGTGGAGGAAGATGTCTATCTAATAAGTAAACCAACCTGTACCTCTCGGAGAGGGAAAAATGAATAAAGAGTTGAGTACTTGGGGTGCTTGATTGTAACCTCTTCTGTTCGTATTTTGCAATAATGAAATATTTCCTTGGCACTGCAATTCAATGAATTCTTCAAGTTCTAAGTACTATATTTGTATGAATATGCATCTCAGTATGCACTTCATATTTTGGGATAGAACTAATCAACCTGTACAAATGGTTGGTGATTTAAGTGTACATTGCCTTATAACTAAGCAATATAACTAGCAATCGCATCTTAGTGTGCAATGGGTATGCTGTAGAGTTATGGAAAGGTCATTTAAGTATTTGTTCTTTTGTTTTTCACTCTCTCTCATCCTCTCTAGATCTCCTTATGTGTCTTTATATCTCTCCCTCTCTATGTCTCCCTTTGTATCTCCCTAGATCTCTTTTTATCTTTACCTCTCGATTTATCTATTCTCTCTATCCTCGCATCCTCCCACTTTATATTCATCTACAGCTCTATCCATCCATCTCTCTCCATCACTCTCTTCCTATACTTTTTAATCTCTACATCTCCATATTTCTTCTCACATCTCTCCCTCTATATCTATCTCTATCTTGTCATCTCTCTATCACTCTCTATCCTTATATATCTCCCCCTTACTACCTCTCTCTATATCACTTCTTACCTCTATCTTTTTTTTATATGTCTCCCTCTCTCATTCTCTAGATTCTTTATATATTTACATATCTATCTATCTCTCTCTCTCTCTCTCTCTCTCTTCTTTTCAATCTCCATCTCCACACCTCTCTCTATTTCCTTGTCCTTTTCGCGTTCACCCAGGTGCATGATCTACCGACCACTAATCTCTACGGATTTGCAGCAGTGACCATGCATATGTAACTGTAGATTTTAACCCAGGATTAGAAATATGAAGGTACTTTTAACCTTAAATAGAACAAGTACGAAATGGTAAATGAAGAACAGGAACATGGGAGTCGGGACAAAAAAGTAGGAAACAAAGGACGAAAAGAGCGACTCAAAATTTTTGATTAATTGTCGTCCATAATTTGATAGGTGTGGGAAAACATTTTTATTGCAAAATGTTGGTAGTAAAAATTTACACGTGAATTCGAAAAAATATCTATTAACAAAATTTCATGATTTAAAAGACTACAAATCATATTCAAATAAGTCATATAAACAATTTTTAAAAAATTAGAACACTTGGATAAAATAAGAAACTAAGACAATACAATTTGATAGAAAATGTTAATAATAAAAATTCACATATCAAATTGAAAAAATATCAATTAGTAATCAATATAAAATTTTCATCATTTTATAAAGTCATATCTACATTATAAAAATAAACCCCAATTATAACATAAACAAATTTTTAAAAAAATTAATAACAAAGACTTATTCATAAAAAAAAAATTACAGGCTTTCAATTGTTTTGAACTATTTATCCTTGCCATTAAAAAAAATTCATTTGAAATCAAAATTATAAAGATAAGAATGTGTACTTGAAACAAAATGCCACAATCAATATTCACAAAAGGCCAAAAAAAAATAAAATTAAAATCTAACTAAACATGAATGTTTCTCTTTGAAATGACTCTCCAACTCTGTTCCTCAAAATTCTTGCAAAATATAAATAAATATTAAAAGAACTAATTATTATTTTAATATCGAAAGAAGTAAAATAATTTAATCCAGATACTTATCTACAAAGTAATACATGATAAGTGCAGTGGCAGGGAAAATTATCTTTGTCCATTCAATCTCTTTTGGTTACCAAACTCACTAAAACAAATAATAAATACAAATGATATTAACTATCAAATGATTATGGATGACAAATATTGTCTCAATAGCAGTCATTGCCTATTCAGCCAACTGCAACCGTTAGATGAAACAAAAAGACCCAGACTTTCCAAAATAGAAATGCCTATGACATAATAATACCATCGGAGTACAATCTCGTACTTATATATAATGAAAATAAACAACTGTAAAGCAGAGAAGGAAAAAAAAAAAAAAAGTAAGTCAATGCTGACTAGATGCTCAAACTAATGGGCAATGGCGCATAAAATATCTCAAGGACAACAATAGCATTAATGAACAAAAAAGCACAGAAGTAATGAATGAGTCGGCATTGGAATTTGGATTGCATTCAAAGTAAAAATGGAGGAATGATGTATTCATTTGTTGGAAACGAAGTAAGTGGTAGATTCAAGAGGACTAGAAAGGGACATTGACAGCTCATGGCAACAATGCCACACAATGATTTTTTTATACCAATCCGATGGTTCACACCCATATCCACACGTATTATGAATTCAAACGTTGATAGATTTCTTTAGACTGCCTTCCAAAGCAGTGACAGGAAACTGATTGTTTTCAGATATTTAACATATAATCAAGTGTATGCAATATGTGTGCAACAAGTATTAGAGTGAATCGTCAGATTGAACAATAATCAAGAAATTGATAACCCTTTTACTTAATGGAAATGTTTTCGATAATCACAAACAAAAACCAAACAACTCTGCCCTCCTGACAAAAGAGTGCCAGAAAAATACACATAAAATAAAAGAACAGAAAAGACAGGAATATGACAGTTAAGAAATTTAATAGAATTTTATTGAAAAAAAAAATCTTCAAAGATGCATTCATCAGAACTGAACAATTTTTTAATTCCCTTAGGAAATAGATTTTTATTCATTCCAATACACAGACTTACAACCTATAAAATTACTCGACATTCAATCTTTGTCTTTATTATCTACTCCACCATGAACCAAACCCCCCTTCCCAAAACTATCAACTTCCCTTCTATCTGCCAAGGAGTTTGTTGAGAAACCATTTACCCTCTAGCAACGAACAAACAATAGTAAAAACCATTAAACTTCCAACAGCCTATATGTCTTATTTTCATCTCATTGACATGAAGTTTGTACTCTGCAGTTTGTTAGCACGTTCCTACTGCTATATTGACATGAACTTTGTATCAGCATACACGAATTTACCAAAATTGAACAAAAGAAAACTGAAACTTGAAGAGAGATGCTCCTACATCAGACTCCCCATGCACAAAAGAAAGCATGTGTGAATAATAAATTATTCTTCTTTGTACTTTTTCTCCTTACATAAAAACTTATCTGCCTCTATTCCTTTCTTTCTCTTTTTCCAAGATCCCTCCAGCTCAACTGTCATATTCCTGCAACTTCAATGCTCACTTTTTTTTTCTTCTCTCAAGAGGTTATCCTCATTGCTTACAATCCTCCTCCAATCTATAATAACCCATCTATTAATATAAACAATTGTATGAAAACTTGAGATTTCTATGTCTTCAAATTCAGTCTCCCCATACATTGGCATTCCAATATCATCAATATCTATTACATCTACACTTGCTATTCTACCTTTTCCTTCGACAACTTCATCCATCAGCCTTTCTCCTTCAATGGCCTTCATCAACTCATCCTTCACTTCTTCATCTATATCAGCCTTCACAATATCACCACAAAAATTTGTATACACTACTTAATTTTTGCTCTTTGTTGCAACAATTTCTTTATCCTCTGCACTACAATCTTCATCATTGTATCTTTTGTTGTCTCATTTGTCTTCAAATCTTCTAGTTTGTCTTTCCATTCTTGTTATATTGCTTATAATTGGACACATAGATCATCTTCATTGTGATTATTTGATGCCCTATCTTTTAATGATATTACTATAACAGCTTCATCATACCCCTATTTGTACTCATTTCTCTTAATTTTTGTTGTTCCATCGTATGCTCCTACCTATTCTTTTGCCCTCTCTTTCAATTTCCTCTTTGTGCTCTCTTCATCTGCATCTTATTTTGGTATTTCTCCTTTTAATGTCTCGTCATCTCTTATGCTTGTTGTACATTCTTTCCTTTCATTACTCTTGTCCACTTTGTTCTTGAATTGCCTCTATACTTGTATTTATACATTCTGTGTTGTCCAATCTATCTTTGTGCATTTGTCTCTTTTTCTTATATCTTCTTCTTCTAATTTATTTTTCATCTACAAGCCTCCAAATTCTCATCTCACATTCAAATATCTCATCATCACTATTTATTTCCATCTCACTTTTATCCTCTTCTTTTAAACTCACCCTTTCAACAACTTTATCTAAAGATTTAAAAACATAATCTTTGTTTAAAAGTTGAAATATTGCCTCTTTTTCTTGAACACCTTCAATAACTTCTACCTTTGGTGGTATCTTTGGCACCAAGTCTGCACTATCATTTACATTATTTCCTCTTCTAGATCTTTTCCAAACACAAGACCTTCACAAGTCCTTGTAGTTTTTCAACCTTTGAAATCGCTACAACTTCATGCTTCACTTTTTCATTTTCAGCCACTAAGTCCCTTATCTTTTCATCTCTCTTTATTTCTTTCATGCCCTCTATGAGACATGTTCCCACTGCAAATCTTTTCCCTTCTTCACAAGTTTTAGTTGTGTATCTTGTCAAATCCTATTGCAATATCAACTCTTTGACCTCTCTTTCATGCCTACTATCACATTGTATTGTTGATGTATTGACCTTCCACACTCTAGTTTTCATGGCTTTATGCTAATGTCTTTTTATTGTTGTATTTTCATGGTATGATTTATGCCTTAAAAAAAAATTCTATGCCTTTTTGTTGCCAACTCATCCTATAATCTAGTTTCCAATTGGTCCTCATCATGTCTTTCATCTTTTGCACCTATATGTTAGCACCATCACTATCAAAAACACCTTTTTTAATATTTAACTGTTACCCCTCACCATATAGTTTCTTTTGCCAACTTGGTATTCTATAACCATGAACCCAAACAAGTTTTGGAAAATCTACACATTAATATTCTTATTTTCACATACATGACCAATATCAATATTCTCACTTCTATTTACCTTTGCAATAGACTATTGTCTAAAGTCTCCTTCATTCTTATCTTCACTTTTAAACTTTTCTATTTTCTAGAATTATTTTTCCTCATCTACAACATCTTCTAAGGCATTATAAAACTCTAGGGCATCTTTGAACTCTTTATTAGAATATTGGAAAATATCAACACCATCCTCTTCATTTTTAGATACTTTACAAAGTTCCTCTTATACATATAGCTTCCTTATGTCCTCTTGGAAGATCATTGTAGCTTTTCTCCTCTTTTTTTTTTATGAATAGGCTATTTCCATTATATAAATAATGAAAATTACACTATTCAAAAAAATATAGGTTGCAAGATGTACAAATCACCCCACAAGAGTCATATGGGTCACACCTGAAAATATAAAAGCAACATAAAAATAAGGGCCAAGCCTAGAAAAAAAAACCAAACCATATTAAGTAAATAATATAGTACTAGTAGAGGGAGGAGGATGAGGGTCATCATGTTTACCCCATACATCAACAAGGTCTGAATTAGGATCTAGAAGGGACCAACCATCTTCTTCTTTTTCTTCCTCTCTAGTCTCTTTCCTTGAGGGATAAATGTCTAGAGCCAACCACAAGAACCACTTCAAAGAAGTGGGCCAACTAGAATATTTGCCTCTATTCAGCCACCTAGAACCACTTGGAGCATTAGGAGTCACACTCTTAGTCGGCCAAGAAAGAGAAAAACCACCATGAGGTGGTGAAGCTGAGTCCCGCCTTCAAAAATCTCTTACACCACCAGAGCGATGATGAGGGGTATGAGACCAATATATTTGAGAGTATTGGGTGAAGGAAATAAAACCACACTAGTTCCCACAGGGTGGAGATATGTCATCAAAAAAAAGATATCTAGTGGGACTTTGGCAACCGTATATGGGGAATTTTCCCATTGCTAAAATAATTCTTGCAAGTGAGCTACTTCAAGGGCCAATTTATTTTCTAGCACTTGAATCTGTAACATCACATTATTACATATGCATGCTTTATCAGACATTGAAACATGTATATCAAGATATTTTTGAGTAAATAACACTTCTTTTCTATCTTTCCAAAGATTGAAGAGGGTTTCCATCTTGAAAGAATGTCATATCTGCAAAAATTGAAGGGAAGTCTAGGTAAATCTCATGCCAAGATCATATGAAAGGATAAGGGTTCGGGCCTAAATGGTAAAAAAAAATTAGGAATCCAAACCCAATACTATTGGGCTCTTCTGTGATACTAGAACATATTAATGAAAATCTTAGGTTTCCCACAAAAAGGGCACTGAAGATCTAGCACACCTAGATGCCAAAGCTGAAAGCCCAAGGGAAAGCCTTGGAAAATAATACACTAGGTGAAGTGAGCCAATTTGGGCTCGACAATGGTAGACCAGACCATGAGAAAAATGCGTCACCAAGTGGACTGGGAAGAATGCAAGTTTCATCACTACTTTAGGGTGGAAACTATAGGAAGGTGGGGAATCAGTCAATGGTATCCCTTCTTGGGCTTGTAGTTGCAAATTTAAGTACATAGAAACCACCACTAGTCTTTCCACAATGGCTTGGCAGGATCGATGTGAAGCTTATGTATCTTATTCAAAGGTAGTACCAAGACCACTAGGTCAAAAATCTATCAATCTAGGTGAGAAAGGCAAAAATGAGTCTACAAATCTTCTTAAGTGCAAAGACTCATAGTAGGACAAGAAAAAAGATCTCTCAAAGTGAAAATGTTGCATTTATGAAAATTTAGAGCACTTATACCAAGAACTCTACCAAGAAGAAGTCCATGTAACTAAATCATCGAAGACTACCAAATATTATGTTGGTTAAAAGAAAGGTCATCATGAAAATCTGCCACATCCCATCAAAGCCAAGGTTTGAGACCTTTCTAGGTTTTCCATATGCTTTTGGTAACAAAATTGCCTTGGATTTGAATGGGATCATTCATAATCATAAGGGTTTGAAATCCAATCCCCTTCCATGTCACAATGTAAACAATATAACTAAACAAAATACAATTCATAAGTTTAATTTTCTAGGCCTTAATACAAGAAATAGCTCTAATAACCCATTTAACACACAAGCATAAGCCTTGTTACTAGATAGAAAGAAACCCAAGGCTTATAGTTTCCCTAGGAAGGCAACAATATTCCTAAGAAACTCTATGAAATCTATGATAATTAGCTTAAAAAGTCCACAAAATATCTTGCAAAAAAATTTCAATCTTGTTGTAGGTGGATTTAGAAGGGGCCCAATAAGAAGAGTAGTAAACACGGGTAGAAGATAAAACCTTGGAAAAAATCTAGAATTTATTAGCCATAGACAGCAGTTTAGTAATCTAGTAAGAAAGCTTCTTCTCTATCTGTACTATAAATTCTTTGTAGAGGTCAACAAGAGAACCCTAGAAGGAAAATGGAATGCCTAGAAAATGAAGAATTTTCCTATTTTGTATCTAGTTCCATTCATAGTTGAAAGATCCAACGTGGAGTAGGAAGAAATGACTATTTGTAACACTAAGTTTTATACCACTAAATCAAAGACCTAGAATCCTGACAAAAGGTGTCAAGACACTGATGATCTACCTTAACATTGTCCTCATCCTCAATAAATGTGAGGAAGGAATCATTAGCAAAGTGTCCATTGACACGTTGAGAAGGTTACTCAGACAGGAAAATTCCCCTGATATGACCTATAGAAATATTAGAGGTCACATGTAAGCCAAACCCCTTGGCTGAAAAATCATACAATAAGGGGGCCAAAGGAAATCATTGGTGAATGGATCTGAAAATACTAAAGGTATAAGATTGTTGACAATTGATGGTGATGTATGTAGAAGCATCCCTAAAGAGCATCTCAACAAATTGGATAAATGTGGGCCCAAATGCAAGCACTTTAAGTATTAGAGGAATAAAGGGTCATTCAATGCAATCATTATCCTTGGCAAAAACAATTTTAACAAAAAGGGTACTTTTTTGGAGTGATGATCATGTTATCTTCCTAGACAACAATAATGTTATTGAGGATAAATCTTGACTTGGTAAAACCAATCTTCTTAGGTCAAATAATGAGAGGAAGAATATTTCTAATTTTGAGAGCCAGAGCTTTGGTAATGATCTTATAAGATACATTAAGTAAAGTAATAGGCCTCCAATTACAGTTGTCGTCTGGATCTCCTGCCTTAGGCATAAACTTGATGTTTCCTTTGTTGATAATGTGACCCAAATATTGGGTGTGAAAGGCCTCCAAATAGACCTTACAAAGGTCAAGACCAACTCAAGGTTAGAAGGATTTGTAAAACTAACAAGGAATTCCATAATAGATAGGATCCTTTGCATTATCCATAGAAGAAAAAATCTCTTTGAGATCTTCAAGGATTAGCATTTGATTGCAGAAGACCTTTTAAGAATCTAAAATCCTATCAGGAACAACCTCTGGGAAGTCCTTCAAATATTTATCTCTAGCAAGGGAATTTTCTTCCATAGTTAACACCTTCTCATAATGTCTGAAAAATGATTTAATAATATGTAGTAGCTCAAAGGGCACCTTCTGGCCATCATTAATGTGGATGATACATCAAGAATAATGGTGAGCCTTAAGAGTGAGGAAAAACTCTTTATAAGATTGATCACCAACATTGAGCCAGTGTAACCTAGCTATTGTCTAGGTTCCATGGGTAACATGGTGGTCTTTAACTTGTTTATGATGGAAGAGTGGGGCAAATCTAACTTGGAAATCTGAGAAAAAAGGATTCAAAGCCAAAGCTTCAATAGAAGCATGTAGAACTTTTGTGTTTGCGTCATAAGATTTCTAGTGGTACATGACCAATTATCTTCCATAAATGCGAAAAAACTATGTAATGCAAGTGATGACATCATTCCACTATTGGAAATTAGAATGTTCGATGTGTTGTCATTGATTCCAACATATAAGAGGAATCTAAGTGATGTCAACATGGAAAAAAAGTTCAGAAGAATTTATTCGAAGATCTATTTGTTTATTGTTAACTGAATTGTTGTAGGATAGCCAAGAGAACAAAATGTTTAGAGGTTTGGTGACGTCTGAATATTAATGATGTGAAGTTCTGCACATGGGAGATAATTGATGAAGTTTAATATTTTTTTCAATCCAAGTTTCAAAGGAATTTATATGAATATTTTATATGATTCAAGGTCAAAGTTTGTGACTATCAAAGAGAGTGATAGACATCATTGAGAGGAAGATAGAAAAGGGTCTTATATACTGAATCTAGATTAAATCATTAGGAGTATGTTTGGGACATACTTGGGTGTTTTCAACTCAAAGGGTTGATACTTGAGAGGTCTGGTTGGCATAATTCTACTGTCTCAGAGGATGGAGTGAGTGTTCATAAGGAATACATGAAAGGGGCTAGAAAATCCACGGGTGAAACAAAATTTGTTTCTTTTAGAGAAGCCTCTTAAAGGTGAAGTGTGTACTAGAACAATAATTTTCTAGAGAATGCCACAAAGTTTTTGTATGGCATAAAGCATCATAATGTGTGTTTTGAATTGATACCTAAGTAGATGGTATTGAACAAAGAAAAATCCTGAGGGATTCACTGAATTGTTGAATGAATATACTAATATCATATCAGATAATGTCCCTAATGGATTACCACTGGTGAGAAGTATTATTCATTTCATGAACCTGATACTAAGGGATAGTGTACCCTAATAAAGCATCTTATAGAATGACACTGACAGAGAATGAGGAACTCAATAGGAAAGTGCAAGATTTTTTGCAGAGAGGATTGATCAAACAAAGTTTGATTCCATGCACAGTGCCTACAGTATTAGCACCTAAGAAGGATGGTTGATGGAGGATTGTACCAATTCCAGAAATATCAACCAAACTACCATTAAATACCAGTTTCATTTTTCTAGGATGGATGAATTGATGGATTGCTTGAGTGGAGATAAGTATTTCACCAAGATAGACTTGAAGAGTGGATATCATTAGATTAGAATCAAAGATGGTGATGAGTGGAAAACTGCATTTAGAGCTAATGAAGGTTTGCACGAGTAGTTGGTGATTCCTTTTGGATTGTCGAATGCACCTAGTACTTTCATGCAGTCAATGAATAAAGTATTGAAGGAATTCTTGGGTAAGTATATCATTGTGTATTTGGATGATATCTTGATTTTTAGTAAAATAAAAGAAGAACATTGTTTCATGTTAGGGAAGTATTTCAGAGGTTGAGGGAAGAAAAGTTGTTGATAAACATTGAGAAGTGTACTTTCATGAAGGAAGAGTTAGTATACTTGAGATTTGTAATTTATGCTAAATAATTGAAGATAGATCCTAAGAAAGTAAAATACATTATTGAGTGGCCTAAACCAGTGACATTTGGTGAGGTAAGATCATTCTATGGGCTAGCTAGCTTCTACTAGAAGTTCATAAGGAACTTTAGCTCAATCTATGGAGCGATGACTAAAACCATGAGAAGTGATATGAAGGAGTTCAAGTGGAAACATGGAGCACAAAGGATCTTTGAAATTTTAAGAAGAAGGTGACAAAACAACCAGTGTTATCTTTACCCAATTTCAGTAAGGTATTCCAAGTGGATTGTGATGCTAGTGGAAATATAATTGTGATGCAGGGGCATTCTTGGTCCTCGGTGAAACTACATGGGTGGTTTGTTATTTTCCAGTGTTACTCGATTGCAGCCTTGGCCGACGGTCTCGATCATTGAAGGAAGCTCGGTCGCTGAAGGGACTTGGTAATCTTTGGTGCTTGGTGAAAGTGTTACTCAGTGATGCCTGTGGTGCTCGGTCGACACTACTGCTTGGAAATGTCTGGCATGCTCAGTTAACTCACTATTGCTCAGTAGTTTTGGTTTACCGACTGGAGTTTCATGTGATTTATTGGGCTGACTTGGTGCATTTATTGTTGGTAGCTTTTCTTATAGGCCGACATGTTGGATTAAATGTTTGTAAGGCTATTTTGAAGCCGACTTGTATAGCAATTAATATTTGTTTGTAAGAATTAAGGGTTTCATCCAACTGACTTGTGGCTGATGATTAGTATTTAAGGGGTGTTTGGGTAGTTGTTTTGGAGATCATGAAGAGAGAGAAGGATCTGCATCACCAAAAGCTAAAGTTGGTGAACTTGTGGAAAAGATCATGTGAGATCTTGCAGATCAGATTGTTATCTGATAGTTTGTAATAATAGAGCTAGTGGTTGCACACTTGGAGACAAGGAGATTGCTTGGAGGCTTGCGAGCTCAAGTTTAGATCTACCTTAGGGTTACCATTAGTTGTTGATTATTTAGAGCTAAAATAGCTAAGATTGTATTGGATCTGTATGGATCTTGAAGAACTTGTTTCTGTTGTAATTGGCCCTAACTCGGAAGGCCTTACAGTCAGGCATGTTAATGAAAATTACTTTAAATCAGTTGTTGTGTTGAGTTTTTCCGCTATGTAATTATGAAGCTGCAAGGTTTGGACTGTCCTTAATTGGATCCACCATCCCTTGCCTACATTAGGTGGTATCAGAGCTGAGTTGATCTTGTGGAGTGAATATTGATCTTGCAAGCACTGGTCCTACAAAATTGATCCTGTTGGTGAAGAGATCATATGATCTTAGTTGCAGATCTGTGGCACTGAGCCTGTGGAATTGTGCCCTAGTTATTTGTGCAAGGTTGCGGGTTGCGATCTGACTTGCATATAACTTGTATATTGTCACAAGGTGGTTAGTGTAGGTTTTGTTGCAGAGGATTTCTCTTATCTTTAAATGGTGCCTCTAAGGAGATTGGACCCTAGAGTAATTGTTGATCTCTATGATACTATGGAATCCCAGATTACAAAGAAGGTGAAATTAGATTTTAGATCTGAGATGGAATTGATGAAGAATGACATGGTCACTAAGATCATGAGAGTTGTTACTGGTGTACCTTGGAATGTTTGTACTGAGGATGGTAATGAGGAAGCTGCTGAAGAATTTGAAGCTACTAGATCTAGTGGTGATGACTAGAGAGATAGATCTGGTCAAGACAGAACTGCTCAGTTACATAGATTTAGAGCTCGGTTAAGTAATGGTTACTGAATGGAAGTCTCTAATTTCTCTGGAACCTTGAAACCTAAGAACTTGATTGACTAGATTGGTGAACTTGAAGAATTCTTTGAGCTAGAAGAAATTGAAGACCCTCTTTAGGTAAGATTGGCATAGATGAAGTTGAAAGGACATGCTGCTCTTTGGTGGAAAGAACTACAAAGAGATAGAGAAGATGAAGGTGAAACGAAGATCAATCGGTGGAAGTTGATGGTGATGAAGTTGAAAGCTAAGTTCATACCTGCTGACTATGAGCTTGGCTTGTTTAAGAAATTGCAGAATCTGAAATAGAAGGATTTTTCTATTGAAGATTATACTAAGGAGCTCTACAAACTTACTATTTGGTCTGGACATAGAGAACTTGGTAAGGAAAAGGTAGCTCGATATGTGAATGGTCTGAGATTTAATATTCAAGATGAGCTTGGTATGCTTAATATTGATTATGCAGAAGATGCTTATCAGTATGCTCTAAAGGCAGAAGATAAGTTGAAAAGGAAACAACCTGGTAACTCCTGAGGGAAGGAGAAGATTGATCACTCGGTGAAGGATAAACCGACTGATGCAGAAGATGAATCGAAACCTGTAGGACTGAAGAAGAAGACAGGTAGAGTTATTTTAAAGGGTACTTGCTATAACTGTGGAGAGGAAGGACACTGTTCTTTTGAGTGTACATAGAAGAAGCTTGGTGATCAACGAATTGTTGTGGTGAATGAGAACATTCAGAATGAACCTGAATCAGAGAACTTGCTGCTTCGGCAAACATTGCTCGGTTCAAATGAGGAACCTTCTTAGAGGAGTAAATTTTTTAGGACCCGATGCAAGTCTGGAGGTAAACTCTATGATGTTATTGTTGATAGTGGTAGTACTGATAACCTTGTTGCTGAGGACATGGTTCAGAAACTTGGTTTGAGTAGAATGAGACATCCACATCCTTATAGGATAGGCCGGTTGCAAGATGATCATGCTCTGGAAGCTAGAGAACAATTCTTCATTGATGTTCAGATTGGCCAGTATAAGGATCTTGTGTTATGTGACATTGTGGAGATGAATAGTTGTCATATATTGCTCGGTAGACCTTGGAAATTTGATTGTAGAGCTATGTATGATTATGTGAAGAATGTGTTTACTATTAAGAAGGATGACAGGAAGTTTTCCCTGATGCCTTTGATGGATACAATGCTCGGTAGGAGAAGCCTGAGTATCGGTAGCCGAGTTGAGTTGGTGGATCTAGAGAAAATGAATGATCAGTTTGGAGAACAGACTTGTGTGTTGTCAAGAAAAGACTTGAAAAGATAGAGAAAGCTGAAGTGGAAGAGTATGCAAAGTGAGAAGATGGAGGACTTGTATGTGAAAAACTAGTTCAGGATTTATGTGTTGAATCCTGGAAGATATTCTTCTCACATATGAACATCTTTTCGAACCTGGGTTGTCTAATGCATGGGAATTCTTGGTCCTCGGTGAAACTACATGGGTGGTTTGTTATTTGGCCAGTGTTACTCATTTGTAGCCTTGATCAACGATCTCGGTCATTGAAGGAAGCTCAGTCACTAAAGGGACTCGGTAATCTTTGGTGCTCAGTGAAAGTGTTACTTGGTGATGCATGCGGTGCTCGGTCGACACTGGTGCTCGGTGATGCCTGACATGCTCCGTTAATTCACTGTTGCTCAATATTTTTGGTTTACTAACTGGAGTTTTGTGTGATTTTTTAGGCTTTCTTGGTGCATTTATTATTGGTAGTTGTTATTATAGGCCGACATGTTAGATTAAATGTTTGTAAGGATATTTTGAAGCTGACTTGTATAGCATTTAATATTTTTTTGTAAGAGTTAAGGGTTTCATCTAGCTGACTTGTGGCTGATGATTAGTATTTAAGGGGTGTTTGGGTAGTTGTTTAGGAGAGCATGAAGAGAGAGAAGGATCTACATCACCAAAAGATGAAGTTGGTGAAATTATGGAAAAGATCCTGCAAGATCTTGCAAATCCTATTGTTATCTGATAGTTTGTAATAGTAGAGCTAGTGGTTGCACACTTGGAGACAAGGAGATTTCTTGGAGGCTTGCGAGCTCAAGTTTAGATCTTCCTTAGGGTTTCCATCAGTTGCTGATTGTTCAGAGCTGAACTACCTAAGATTGTATTGGATCTATGTGGATCTTGAAGAACTTGTTTCTGTTGTAATTGGCCCTAACCCAGAAGGCATTGTAGCCAGGCATGTTAATGAAAATTACTTTAAATTAGTCATTGTGTTGATTTTTTCTATTGTGTAATTCTGAAGCTGCAAGGTTTGGACTGTCCTTAATTGGATCCACCATCTCTTGCCTGCATCAAATTGGAGTAGTTTTGACTCAAGAAGGGAGACCTATTAAATGATGCTATTAGAAGGTATCCAGTATATGATTAGGATTTTTATGCTATAATTCAAGCTTTGAAGAAATGGAGGCAATATTTTTTACCTAGGAGTTTTTCCTATACACTGATCATCAAGCATTGAAGTATTTGAGTAGCCAGGGTAAGTTGAATCAGAGACATCTAAGATGGGTTGAATCTATGTAGAGCTATACATTTGTGTTAAAATATAAGAGTGGTGTGGAAAATAAATTTGGTGATTCCTTGATTAGGATAGGTAATTGTTTTATTGAAATGAAGATTGTTGTATTGGGGTTTGATGAATTGAAGAAATTGTATAAGGTTGATGCATATTTTAGTGAACCATGGAAGGCTTGTAAAGAACCTATTATTTTTAACAGGAGTAAGTGGTTGGATTACTTCATTCAGGATAGAATGATATTCAGGGGTAGTGAGTTGTGTATACCTATAATTTCCATGAGGAATAATCTGATTAAGGAGAAACATAGTGGTGGTTTAGCAAGACACTTTGGTGTTGATAAGCTAATAGGCTTGGTAGATGAGAATTATTTTTGGCCATAAATTTAAAAGGATGTGAGGATTTATGTTCAGAGTTGTAAGCTATGTCAAGTTGCCAAAGGAAGTAGTTAAAATGTGGGGTTATATACACCTTTGGCAATACTGATCATACCTTGGGAGGAGATTATAATAGATTTTGTGCTTTCTTTTTCAAAGATACAGAAGGGTTATGATTCTATCTTTGTGGTTGTGGACAGATTTTCTAACATCTCACATTTTATTCCTTGTAGGAAGACAAATGATGCATTTCATGTGACTGGCTTATTGTTTAAACATATTGTGACATTACATGGGTTACCTAAGAGCATTGTTTCAGATAGGGATAGAAAGTTTGTTGAATATTTTTGGAAGACACTCTAGAAGAAGATGAAAATTGATTTGAAGTTTATTTATACTTTTTATCCACAAATATATGGACAAATCGAGGTTGTGAATAGGATTTTGGGAAATGTGTTCAAGTTTTTAGTTGTATATAAGCCTAGAAAGTGGGATTTAGTTTTACCTCATAAATATTTTACTTATAATAACTCAGTGAATAGGAGTATAGGGAAGACACCATTTGAAGTGATTACTGGTTTAATCCTAAGGGGAAAGTAGAATTGAGAGATATCAGTCCTGATGTCAGGAGTGTTGAAGGAGAGGAAATTTATGAAATTATGAAATCATTGCATGAGGAGGTGAGACATCACTTGGAGGAAATGAATCAATGTTATAAGAGAAGAGTTGATATGAAGAGGACAAGTATAAGGAGTTTCAAGTCAAAGATGAAGTTATGGTGTACTTGCAGAAGGGTAAATTTCCTGTTGGTACTTATAACAAGCTAAAGATGAAGAAATTTGGTCCTTGTAATATCTTGAGGATATTTGATTTAGGGAATGCATATGATGTGGAATTACTTGATGACATGGATATATCACTGATATTCAATGTTACAGACTTATGTTAGGGTATGTGCAGGATCATGGTATGCCAAAAAGTGGTGATGTGAAAAAAACCTATTATCACTCATCCAAAAGCACACAATAGATTTGTTGACTTTTTAGTAGGCCTGGGTGTTAGTACCTGGCCAAGCTAAAAGCCAAACCTGAAGGCATAATCAAATATCCAATAATATCGGATATCTAATTTTTGCCAGTAGATATATATCTCTGTAACCAACCGCGTTCAACATTTTTCCATTGTAAAAACATGAACGTAGATAGGGTTTTCCGATATCCACTCCCAAATCCCCTATCCAATTTTTCCTAAATTGCCAGGTAAGTGAAAGCTTCTAATTTTTATAGTTTTTATTGCTTTTATTATTTTTAAATAGAAATATATAGTTTTTTATATAAAAATTAGGGTAGCAATGAGGTTTTGTATTGTTTTTTAAAATTCATTGTAATTATCTATTTGTTTTTCATTGTTATCAAACATGGAATCAAAAAACCCTCCTAATGATCCTGCAAACAATCCATAACCACCTCCCAACAATCCCCCACCTCCAGAAGAAGTACCTATCACAAACCCTCATCATTTAGAAGATCTAATAGGAGATAATGTAAATGAACTTAGAGGATTTCAAACCACATATGCCAATATCCCCACATTGGGCCCCATGTTTATGACATTGAACTCAATTATTGAAAACATGGATAAACTTACATAGCAACATAATGATGCACTTCTTTGGCGTGATTCCATGCACACCTAGTTTGATGATGGGCTTGATTATGATCAAGTCATGAACCTAAATATAACAAAACATGACATAGCTAATCTTTTTGTGGATCCTAAAACCGGTCTAAAAGTAGACCATGAAAAAACCAAGTTGTCAATTAAATGGTGCACAAATAGTGCAATACGTGATAGCTTTTGGGACCATTGGTGGATGGTTTTTGATAGACCACCTCACAATAATTTGGATGTCCCATTTTATTTCATTAAAAAATTGTATGTTGAATTTGTGCTCGGTCATAAGGTGAATTATTGGAGTCTGAGACCAAACCAAGGTGTAGGTTTAGGTTCTTCACAAGACAGGCCATGGGCACAATAGGTGAAATCCCACACATATGTCCCCCCTCCTAAGATTTCACCACCTCCCACATTGAAACATCTAGACATTATTGTTGAGGCCGACTCACAGATTATTCAAGCCATTCACACCTTGACTGATCTGTTGGTTATGCAGAACAGGACATTGTTGCCTCCTCATCCTGATGCTCCTGGCACTTCCACATCCTCCAGAAGCTCACATGTTTGTGTGCCCCACACTTGCATTATATGCAAGAATCTGTGCTTTGGTCCCCTGACTGATCGTGATGCATATAATTTTAGCTTCGATGGGGACGATTCTACACAGCACACTATAGGTACTAAAGTAGCTCATGGAGATGTGCATCAAGAGCCTACAGTGCCATGGACTCCCACTATTACGGTAAGGGTAAACTGTTCACTTTTTACATTGTTTTTAAATTTTATTGTTCGTATATTTAGTAAAATTTCCTTATAATAATTTCCCACTTATGTTTTTTTATGTGTTGCATTTATGTTTAGTTGATGATAGAGGAGGAGATGGCACAGGTGGAGGGGTCCACACTTTTGGCCATATCATTTGGTCTTGAATCTTCCACGGTACATATGTTTTAATGTACTCATTGGTTTCCTTTTAAATTATGATAATAGTATATGTACATTGTTTTCTAATTTTTATGATCATCTTTTACATACTGATGTGGGTGTCACCAGTTTCCATCGGGGGGTAATGTGAGGGGGTGCAGGTGTCAGCTGTTGATAAAGGAAAGGTAATTAAGTAATTTAGTTTGTTTATGCATACATGTATACTTGTCAATTGTGTGTACTCATTTTTAATTTACATGGTTTATTTGACAAAGAGTAGCATGTGATGATACTGTGAGACCCTATTGTCATGATAGAGTCACAGCTATATCCATTCGGAGTGATAGCCCCATGGTATGTACATTTCTAAAGTATTAATATGATTTAGAACAACGGAGAGGGGGGGTGAATCAGTTGTTCTTAGGTCCTGATGTATAAAACAATCTCAAAAACTTTTCCTTAAATCAGATCCAACAACCAAAACAAACTCGGTCATCACTGATTTAATAACAGAAACATAGAACAATGCAGTCCACTACCCAGTTGTAACTTAACTTGTAAAACATAGAAATGTTCAAACCAAAACATTCACACAAGTATTAACACCAAGATTTATAGTGGAAACCCAATGTGGGAAAAACCACTTTGTAACATGCTAATATTGCTTTCACTCTTCTGAAGTGAGCTCGGTAAAAAGCCAACCCTGACAAAGGTTACAATACACACTGTCAGGTGTGACCCGGTTAAAGGATTTCAATCACCATGTTAAAAGTGAGCCTTGCTATAGGACTTACATACACACCATTAGAATGCAACCTTGTTCAAAGGATTTAACATATGACTGTTAGGTCAACCTCTGTTAAAAGGATTTTGACTGTTACAATGGTTAGAAAGTAGCAGCAATATTATCTGAAAAATATACAACACCCTTTGCAAATATCAGATCCGATTTCATACACTAATGTTGGTTTACTGACTTTGAAACTTTGCCATCTCCATCTCTGATCTGCTCAAAACTTTTCTTCAAGCAACCACCACAATTCTCCTTCAGCCTTTTCTACTTAAACAGTCAGTAAAATTTTTTTGATCTTCTAGCATTCTCTGTTCACTCATGTACTTTCATATCCAGCACTTTGATCCTTTTATTCTTTCCTCAATAAGGTTAACTCATCTTTTTCCACTCAATCTCATTCGTAGATCTTAGGGTTAGGTCAGATTCATTGAATCTACTCGCTTCATGTTTGTTGGCTCCTTTTCTAGAATCATCTCAAATCTCTTAAAGATTTACAATAAAACATTTTGCAGTGCATTTAATGCTTTCAGACAATCAATAAATAAAGTCAACACATTTTACATAATCCAAGAATTCAACAATGTCAGCTCCAAAACTAAATTCTCTTCAAATATAAAATTGCTGATGCTCAATCAATACTGTGATCATCCACTCGGTCTTCATGTAGAAAGCTTGGTCATTACTAAAACTATCTACTCGGCTTACACTGTCTTCCTCAGCAATTAACTGATGTTCGGTCGACACTAGAATTTTGCTCAGCATATACTAACTCGGTCGACACTAACATTACTCGGCTTAAACATGATTTCTTCATTTTTGCTTGGTCAAGCCTACCAGTTCAGTCTTCAGTCTTACTAAGATAAATAATACATTGTCTCATCATTGTGCAGCATAGTCAAGTACATTTTGTAGTATCAAGATAACTCAACCTTTCCTTAGATGCTATTGTTACCAACCTTACCTATCCCCTTAGCAACACTCAAATAGATATAGTACTTTCCTAAGTAGCAACAGTCTTACAAGTTAACGTTTGACATCAATGACAATACAAAAATTATTTCAATTGTAGTTTCCAACATTCTAAAGTTATTTGTGTGTATTTTTCTATCAAGTATATATAATATGGTCAAGTTTTGATAATATGAAGTATCTGTTTGACTTTTGTAGGTCACTCCTAGTTTAAGGGAGCCAAAATGGAAAGGGTTTGTATCGTTGATGACTCAACCAACAATCCCTGAAGAAAGTTCAACACAGGTAAGTTTTAATGTTAATTCAGTTAACTCCTAAATCAATCTCATGTTCGCAAACATATACAGGTGGGAGTCAACATTGGTGGCACTATTCTTGGGCTACCAAGGACATATATTAGGTCTCCTGCCCATGGGAGGAGACAGAGAGGCGAGGTATATGAGAGTTAAATTTTAGTTTAAATTTTATTTATTATTGTTGACAATAATTCTAAATTTTAATCTAACTTGGGGTTTCACTTTTGTGTTTGAATGCAGGATCCATTAGAGCCGAAGAGTACTTCAAAGAGGCTCCATTTTGATGATCCACCAGTAGAATAGGATGTCCTATAAATATATGTAGTTTAACTTCTTATTTTGAGATGTCATATGACATATTTTGAGATGGCGTATGCCACATTGTATCTAGATATGTTGACATATAAATATGTACAGAATTATTGTTCATTTTGATATATATATATATATATATATATATATATATATATATATATATATATATATATATATATAAGAAACTTGATATTCGATCCAATTTGTTAATTGTGTGTTCATTTATTCATTGTTAGTATGTAAATATGCTTGTGTGTATGTACTCATGTGTACAATTTATGCCTTAAGTATATTCAAGTACATTATTCATAACCTAAATTCACGTGTATGGGCTACGTGCATAACTTAAGTGAATTCATGTTGTATGCTTTATAATTTATGTGCTACATGTATGTTTCATGACTTAAGAAAATTTGTGTACGCTTTATCTGCTACGTGTGTTCACACGTGTAATTCATCATTTGAGGTATATAAGGATATCTATTAAACTAGTTTCAAGGTTTTTAGAATTACCCTTTACTCCCAATGGATAGAAGACTTCAAACTGGCCTAATTACATAATCAAACACCCTTTTGGCAATAATCAAACACCCTTTTGGCCATATCAAAACATATTGGTCTTTTGGACAAAATATCAATACTCTGCCTGTACCCCTACAAATACACTAGGAATGCCTAAAAAATGTGGTCTTGTAGCATCTCATAGATCATTGATACCTCTCACAGGGTCTGAGTTACGAGCCTCGATAGTTTTTTGACCAATCGTACTTAGTGCACCTTGGGGACACTTTGGTCCGGCGTGGTCTGGAATGTTCTGTTGACTCAGTGGTGGAAATGGGGTTGTCCCTAGTGTGTACCCACCCAACCGGAGCTAATGGCATAGTCCATTCGGTGCAGGGATGAACGGTTTGGAAGTAATCCATTGGTGCAACTTTCAACTGACCCTCACTACAAGTTTTGGCATTGAGTGAGACTGGCGTGCCAAATTGAAATGAATTTGAATCTCCCAGAATAGAGAGAGGTTATTGTAGGCCTCAAAAACATCATCTTGTATCATCTCACAGATCTCCAATACCTCTCACAGGGTCTGAGTTATGAGCCTCGAAAGTTCGCTGCCCAATCGTGCTTAGTGCACCTTGGGGACACTTTGGTCCAGCGTGGTCCAGAATGTTCTCCTGACTCAGTGGTCAAAATGGGGTTGTGACTAGCATTTACCCACCCAATTAGAGCTAATGGCATAGTCCATTTGGTGCTGGGATGAACGGTTTGGAAGTAATCCATTGGCGCAACTTTCAACTGAACCTCACTACAAGTTTTGGCATCGAGTGAGACTGGCATGCCAAATTGAAACAAATTTGAATCTCCCAAAATGGAGAGAGGTTATTGTAGGCGTCAAAAATTTCATCCTATAGAATTTTGCAGATCTCTGATACCTCTCACGGGGTCTGAGTTATGAGCCTCAAAATTTTGATGCCCAATCGTGCTTAGTGCACCTTGGGGACACTTTGGTCCGGCGTGGTCTGAAATGTTCTTCTAACTCAGTGGTTTAAATGGGGTTGTGCCTAATGTTTACCCACCCAACTGGAGCTAATGGTATAGTTCATTCAGTGCCGAGATGAACGATTTGGAAGTAATCCATTGGTGCAACTTTCAATTGACTGTCACTACAAGTTTTGGCATCGAGCAAGACTGGTGTGCTAAATTCAAACAAATTTGAATCTCCCAGAATAGAGAGAGGTTATTGTAGGCCTCAAAAAAAAATTCATGTAGCATCTCATGGATCTTTGATACCTCTCACGGGGTCTGAGTTACGATCCTTGAAAGTTCACTGCCTAATCGTGCTTAGTGCACCTTAGGGACACTTTGGTCCAGCATGGTCTAGAATATTCTACTGACTCAGTGGTCTAAATAGGATTGTCCCTAGAATTTACCCACCCAACCAAAGATAATGGCACAGTCCATTTGGTCCGGGATGAATGGTTTGGAAGTACTCCATTGGCGCAACTTTCAACTGACCCTCACTGCAAGTTTTGGCATCGAGCGAGACTGGCGTGCCAAATTCAAACAAATTTGAATCTCCTAGAATGGAGAGAGGTTATTTTAGGCCTTGTAAATGTCATCTTTTAGCATCTCATGGATCTCTAATACCTCTCACAAGGTCTGAGTTACGAGCCTCGAAATTTTTTTGCCCAATCGTGCTTAGTGCACCTTGGGGACACTTTGGTCCGGTGTGGTCTGAAATGTTCTCCTGACTCAATGGTCAAAATGGGGTTATCCCTAGCGTTTACCCACCCAACTGGAGCTAATGGTATAGTCCATTTGGTGCTAGGATGAATAGTTTGGAAGTAATCCATTAGCGCAACTTTCAACTGACCCTCACTGCAAGTTTTGGCATCAAGCAAGACTCGCGTGCCAAATTCAAATAAATTTAAATCTCCCAAAACTAAGGGAGGTTATTGTAGGCCTCATAAATTTCATCATGTAGCATCTCAGAGATCTCTAATACCTCTCATGAGGTTTGAGTTACGAGCCTCAAAATTTCACTGCCCAATCGTGCTTAGTGCACCTTGGGGACACTTTGGTCCGGCGTGGTCTGGAACATTCTACTAACTCAGTGGTCAAAATGGGGTTGTCCCTAGAATTTACCTACCTAATTGGAGTTAATGGCATAGTCCATTCGCTACTAGGATGAATGGTTTGGAAGTAATCCATTGGCGCAACTTTCAACTGACCCTCACTACAAGTTTTGGCATCGAGCGAGACTGGTGTGCCAAATTCAAAAAAAATTGAATCTCTCAGAATGGAGAGAAGTTATTATAGGCCTCAAAAACATCATCTTGTAGCACCTCACAAATCTCTGATACCTCTCATGGGGTCTGATTTATGAGCCTCGAAAGTTCACTACCCAATTGTGCTTAGTGCACCTTGGGGACACTTTGGTCCAACGTGGTTCGGAACGTTCTACTGACTCAGTGGTCGAAATGGGGTTGTCCCTAGCATTTACCCACCCAACTAGAGCTAATGGCATAGTCCATTCAGTGCTGGGATAAACAGTTTGGAAGTAATCCATTGGCGCAACTTTCAACTAACCCTCACTGCAAGTTTTGGCATCGAGCGAGACCGGCTTGCCAAATTCAAAAAAAATTGAATCTCCCAGAATGGAGAGAGGTTATTGTAGGCCTCAAAAAAATCATCCTATAGCATCTCATAGATCTCTAATATCTCTCACGGGGTCCGAGTTACGAGCCTTGAAAGTTCACTTCCCAATCGTGCTTAGTGCACCTTGAGGACACTTTGGTCTGGCGTGGTCTGGAATGTTCTACTGACTCAGTGATCAAAATGGGGTTGTCCCTAGCATTTACCCACCCAACTGGAGCTAATGGCATAGTCCATTTAGTGTTGGGACAAACGGTTTGGAAGTAATCCATTGGCATAACTTTCAACTGACCCTCACTACAAGTTTTTGCATCGAGCGAGACTGGCATGCCAAATTGAAACAAATTTGAATCTCCCAGAATGGAGAGAGGTTATTCTAGGCCTCAAATATTTTTCCATGTATCATCTCACACATCTTCGATACCTCTCATGGGGTCTAAGTTATGAGCCTTGAAAGTTCGTTGCCCAATCGTGCTTAGTGCACCTTGGGGACACTTTGGTCAGGCATGGTCTGGAATGTTCTACTGACTTAGTGGTCGAAACGGAGTCATTCCTAGCATTTACCCACCCAACCGGAGCTAATGGCATAGTCCATTCAGTGCCAGGATGCAATCCTTGAACACTATCCCTTCACCCAAGGAATCATCATTTTACTTTGAACACATTTGACCAATTTTGACTCAATGACTCCAACTATTACATCATTTGACAATACAAATGTAATGGAATTAAGACAATAGAAATGTAAGTATACAAAATTAAGATGATACAAATTATATAAGGATACAACATTCATAGTAAGGAAACACATTGTTTGCACTTTACATGGCATTAAGATGATACAAATGTGGGCTTTTAATATTTGCAAATCAACCCCATGGGCTCTTTTATATTTCCAATTTTGCATCTAGTTTTCCATCAATTTTTTTATATACAAAATTTGGCATCTAAATATGCACATTACATTCGATTATTATTTTTATATACAAAATTTGGCATCTAAATATGCACATTGTACATTCGATTGTTGTTTTTATATATAAAATTTGGCATCTAACTATGCACATTACATTTGATTGTTGGTTTTATATACAAAATTTGGCATCTAAATATGCAAATTACACAACTATATATAAAAAATAAGTGTCATTTTCACTCCAATCCCTGCATCCGGAAGGCAAAAGAAAAGTTAATAGAGAATATAAGAAGTGCCATTTTGGCATCTAAATATGCAAATTACAGAACTATATTTTAACTTGAGTTGAACTTACCTACTGAAGTGTTCCTAAAGGGTCATCTTTGTGCTTGAGAGTATTCAGTATTGCTTCATGATCAACAGTACTAATAGTCCAAAGTTCCTTTGTCTTTGGTTTTCCTTGATGTTTCAACAACTTAACATTCACTGCTATAACAAGGTGTGAATACATGACAATGGTTTTGTGCTTCTCATAGTCTTCAAATGCATGAATGTCATTATTTCCAATCATATATGTGTGCAACCATGTTCCCACAACAACATGTGATCCTGTTGGATATGTGAACATATCATCATCTGTCGTCGGTTGTGCAAGTTTTTGCTTTCCTCATACACAATGTGCTAACCATTAATCTAATCTCTCATCATTCCCTTTTGGTGCAACCAATGCAAAAACATGTCCTAGCTATAGAAGATCTGAAAGATGGTCGTAGTCAAGTGAACAATCCATGTCATCATTTATTACAGAGACTATGAGAGATAAAGGAGTAAGATAATATGGAACCCATGTATCAACCCACTCACTTGACTCACACTGAACCCAATCACACTAAAGACAAATCGAACAATAACAAGCCAACTCTCGTGTCCAAATTGTCCATGTACTAGCATCTGAGCTTCGAAATGAATGTATTTTTTAAGAATCTTTTACAGTTTGATAATCCAACCTATCTCCTATTGTGCCCAACTCAACCAACCAAAAGAATCTGTGCACTGTTGAATCAAGAGTCCCCCCCTGTGACAATGTTGAAGTACACCAATCAACAATAGAATGGGCATCGATGAGTTTTGCACCTGAAATCCTCAGTTGCTCCTTAACTAGAGGTCTCTTTACACATGCACCTGCTCCATCATGCTCCCCTTTTCCATGACCGGCCTCAAAAAAATTCCAAATATGAGGTACACCTTTCTCTACATGCATTCTACATAACCAATAAAACATATGAGCATTTTTTAATTGACCTGTGCAATTATCTGACCAAATGAGATGTCTATCCATAGCAATATTATTTTCCCACACCCACTCAAAATAATTCTTAAATAAATGTTGGACAAACTCAGATGAGTGTGATCTATCATCGCTCATATAAAAATGGTACTCTCTGATTATCTTCCGGTCATCTTTTATACTATCAGGGGAATGTATATATGTTATGTGCATAAAAATAGAAACCTGAATAGAATTGTAATATTGAGCTTGAAACTCATTTTGGAGTTGCAATGTATAGTTCTCTGCAAATTCAACAACTGATATAATAGTGCCAATCAGGAAAGTGTCTTTACACATCATGAATTGTTGATCCAACCATCGAGACCTGTGACTATGCCTTGCATACTTGTAAAAAGATTCTTCCTAAAATTTGAAATAAAATCAGCTACATTGCATTCTTTAATAACCAACTCACATCTAGAGCCTTCACCTCCACTTTTTAATGTATATTTAATAGTTTCATATACCTTTTTGTGGACAACTGTCTTTCCAAAATTGTGTTTGCAGCCCTCATGATCACATTCAACAAACTTCACTAGCCCACCACACTCTGAGCACTTGTCATTTAAGCAATCTTTTCTATAAAAGAAACATCTATCATCTGTAGGACATAAAAGATGATCTAGCAAGTCTCTTGATGATTTCGGAAGAGCACTTGCACCACACTCCTCCAATATTTTACTACTATGCAAAGTAGAATGAATGGATTGTAACAATTCATGGTGCACTGAAAACTCCACATGATATTTGCAACAACAAGTATTTCAAATCTTAAGAGGGACACAAAAAAAAGGCTTCAGGGCTTCAAAAGCTCTTTGTGATATTTGCAATGTTGGATGTGTTTCACAAAATTTTTTGAACAACATTGTTTTACTCACCTCCAAATAATGTTTGGGATGCGGGGTGCGGTCTCGAATGCCAATTCTCAACTTCAAGACATCATTCACATTTGGTGACACTCTTGAGTTAGATTTCCAAAATAGTTGAATGTGATTCTTCACAGCATCAGTAAGCTTCTTATCACAATGTGAAAGTCTCCCACCATAAGCCCATGTATCATTTTGAAGAGGATCATCAAGTCTTTCTCTTCTTGCAAGTTCTCTATCCAATGTTTTACAATTTAGATTCAAGTCAACACAAGTTTGTCTCATCAAATGAGCCTTTCTCAAATGATGACTTACTAAGGAGGTTGTAATAACCCTCCTAGTGGCTCTCTTATCATTTTCCTTGGTAGTCTTCCTAATGGAATTGAGAGCACTAAAAAGATTTCTCACAATAATAGCATTCCGCTCCTTTTTCTTGTTCACACTAATCTTCAATTTGACTAGTATACGTCTCATATTCTGCATCTTTAACAATTGCACAAACATTTGACATTGGTCAACCAACGTCTTGTGCCTAAAAAATTGATCAAAAAGTTTTGAAATCCACAACCGAACAGTTCTTTCTAATCTCTTGCCATCGATATTGCTCATTATGTTCTCATCAATTTCAAGTAACCATTTAGTTCTTCTTGAAGGTTTCAATTTTGAAGTTTGTCTTTCTTCCTCCGAAGGGACTTCATTTCTCATATAATTTGGAGATGTGTAACGTTGATTTGGTTCTTCTGCACCATTATCATTGTCAATTCCTTCATATTCAATTGGTGGATTGTCATTGACAATGTCCACACTTCCATTGGCCACATCTACATGTTCATTTTCAAAACCTACATTTTCATCTTCAAATTCATGTTCTTCACTTGAAACCACATTCAAAGGTGGGTCTATGCCGACATCTTCATTCATATTTAACATACCTTGTCTCTTGTTCTGATGGGCAACCCTATCCATTTCTCTATACACTTCAACATCTTCATTGTGAGTCTCCTCTTCCATTTATGCTTTCGATGACTACTACTCCCCATAGTTAGACCAAAAAGAAGATGCAAATACCTTTGGTAATAGAGAAAATCACCCCAAAAAAAGATGAAATACATTTGGTAATAGAGAAAATCACCCCAAAAAGTGGTTTTTTTTGTCTTCTCGTTGCAACTCGAATCCCATAATTCAAGAAAAACATGTGACTCTCTAGAGGGACCTAGAGAATCTTGTTTTTTTTAAACACCAGTAAACAAAATTGGATATCCAAAACTATCAGATATCTGATATTATCAAATATCCGATATCTCCCACCAAAATTTTGGCAAAATCTATCTCTCTCACACAAACCTTTCTCTCTCCTCTCTTTCCCTCCTCTCTCCTCTCTCTCTCACCTAGAGAGAGAGAGGAGAGAGGAGAGAAAGAGAGAGAGAAGAGAGAGAGAGAGAGAGAGAGAGAGGGTTCATGGGGACTTCCTAGGGGTCCTAACGCATGATAAGGCATACTAGGACCCCTAGGAAGTCTCTATGACCCCTTTTGACACATTTGAATGCTCAAGTGTGTCCTAAGGGCTCGTAGGACCCCTTAGGACACACTTGAG
Organism: Chamaecyparis obtusa; assembly: GCA_027943335.1. NCBI lineage: Eukaryota > Viridiplantae > Streptophyta > Pinopsida > Cupressales > Cupressaceae > Chamaecyparis > Chamaecyparis obtusa. The sequence goes on along the minus strand of BSBK01000329.1, from coordinate 1,718,265 downwards.
GGTTCAAATGTGTTGAAAGGGGTCATGGGAACTTCCTAGGGGTTCTAACATGTGATAAGGTGTACTAGGACCCCTAGGAAGTCCCCATGACCCCTTTTGACACATTTGAATACTCAAGTATGTCCTAAGGGGTCGTCGGACCCCTTACAACACACTTGAGGGTTCAAATGTGTCAAAAGGGGTCATGGGGACTTCCTAGCAGTCCTAACGCGTGATAAGGCATACTAGGACCCCTAGGAAGTCCCGATGACCCCTTTTGACATATTTGAATGCTCAAGTGTGTCCTAAGGAGTCATAGGACCCCTTAGGACACACTTGAGCATTCAAACGTATCGAAAGGGGTCATGGGGACTTCCTAGGGATCCTAACATGTGATAAGACGTACTAGGACCCCTAGGAAGTCCCCACAACCCCTTTTGACACATTTGAATGCTCAAATATGTCCTAAGGAGTTGTAGGACCCCTTAGGACACACTTGAGGGTTCAAATGTGTCAAAAGGGGTCATGGGGACTTCCTAGGGGTCCTAAGGGGTCCTAACACGTGATAAGATGTACTAGGACCCCTAGGAAGTCCCCATGACCCCTTTCAACACATTGAAACCCTCAAGGGGGTCCTAAGGGGTCCTACGAGCCCTTCGGACACACTTGAGCATTCAAATGTGTCAAAAGGGGTCATGGGGACTTCCTAGGGGTGCTAGTACGCTTTATCATGCGTTAAGACCCCTAGGAAGTCCTCATGACCTCTCTCTCTCTCTCTCTCTCTCTCAAATCTAGAGCCTTCACCTCCACTTTTTAATGTATATTTAAAAGTTTCATATACTTTTTTGTGGACAATGTACCTTAAATGTTCTTACATCAATTTTTATGCCACTGTTAGTTTCTAGAACAGATGATGAGCGTACGGTGGCTCTACATCCTTGTGAAATTTCTTTTCGAGAGTTAAAAAATCAATTGATTGTATTCAATTGAGGGGAAGCACATTGACATGTACTTATTCAGTATAGTAAGACCGCTGAAATTACAAGGAGTTTGTAGAAAAATCCTGTGTTGGATACTTTCGAGAGGATTTGGGCTGAAACTATCTGTCCTCAAATCAACTGTGCAAGTATTTTTTCGAAATCATTTTGTATATCAAATAATATAATACATACTAATATAAAAATTTATATTATAATATTTATGCTATGCTATTATTATTTAATATTAATATTTTAAATGAAATTAATATTAACATAACAAAAATATAATTTAATATGAAACTTGAATTAATATTAACATAAAGAGAATACAACTTAATTTATAAGACAATTAATATTACTATTAAAAAAATACATTTATTATGAAATTTGAATTTGGAAAAAGTGGGGCAATTGAAATTTCAAAATAGACGGGCTTTTTCGGATATCTAAAAATATCGGATATCCAATTGGATTGGATATTCGATTGGGCTTGGTATTTTCTTGGGCATTACCAAATGTGGGTGGTCAACCCTTTAGGCATGTTTCAGGAGATAGTTCTTGATACCAAGACTTCGACCATGTAGCTGACGACTATTTTTTCACCTGAAATTGATGAAATGAAAAGGGTTTCTTAAAGACATTATCAGCTTCCCATCAATATAATTTCTATCAAATTTCAAGTTCAGTAAGTAATTATTACTTATTTTTCAATTGAGTTATCTTTAAAGTCATAATTGACATACTGATTGAAAAACAACTATAACTTCCAAACCGTTTAGCCTTTTTGAAATCTGAAACATGCGTCACATTCTATTCTTCGGCTACTATAAGAAAAAGAAGTTTTGAATTTGATAAAATTTTGAATTAGTTAAGGTGGTCAGACACGAGATTTTTTTTATTCTGAAAAAGTTGTAGCAGAAAAATCATAATTAATTATTTATTTGACCAAAAATTACAAAAAAATGTGTCACATCCAGGCATGAGTCTACTACTTATTTCTAGAATCTTGGGAAAATATATCATTTGATTGTGATTAAGGTGGTCAGACATACACGTACTTTTTATCTTTTCCTTGAAATTTTTGTAGTATTGCATTGAAATCTAAAAGTTTGAACAAGTAGACAAAAAAAATTTCAAACAAGGGCTAGTAGTTTAGAAACTAAATTCAATTTCGTATAGATTCTACTCTTACAACTTTTTCACATAAGGTTCATAAGATGTTCAACCTTTTACGTCAAGTTGGCTAACCCTAATTTTCTAATTTTTCATTGCCACTTAAGGCCATAGTTTGGTATACCATGATCCTACACATACTCGTTAGTATCTTGAATCAAAATGCGGTAGTGTTGATGAGTTGGATGTTATACAGGAGTATCCTAAGAAGTAGAAGGATCGGATAGAATAGATTTTGGATAGAAGATTTGGTAGGAGTACAAGAGGTAAGCAGTATATGGAGTTTCTTGTCAAATGGAAGGATAGACTAGTTGAAGATTCATCATGGATTTCTCAAGCTAGGGTCGATCACTTTGGTTTTCCTTCAACCCAAGAAAATTGAGGGACTCACTTTTCAAGTACCTCGGGTGTCTAATGCGGGTGAATCTTGGGATCTAAGAAATCTTGCATAACCAAAAATATGTTTAGTTTCTTGTTGATCAGTCATGTGTTCTGGTTGTGGGTTGATTTGTATTTTTTATTATGAGTTGTGGCTTCTACAGTGTGTTTTTGGATTTATCCTGAATCTTATCCTAGGATCACACCTCATTTGGATTCTTCATGCAGGAGTTGTTGAAGATTCTTGCAAGATTGACAAGTTTTTCATTTTCCTAGCCAATCTTGGTGTTCACCAATCAAGTTTTTGATCTTTTGATTGGATTTCCCAGTTGTGATTGTGCCACTGTATTTTAATGTTTGAGTTTGAATTACTTATATATGAGTGTATCTCTTAATTTATTCAATTTGGGGTTGTTCCTAGTGTTTGGGGTACCAACCTAATTATTATATTACATTTTCTCTATTCTTGGGGAATTTCATCTTTTCTGGGCCAACCGATGATTGTAATGGACATATAAGCTTATGGACTTATTCCTAAGGGATAACAAATTTTTCATAAGATTATTTTGCAATAGTTTAGCTAGGGTTAGAAGGTATTTCTGATCATAATTAGGAATATATGCTTGGCATGTGAGACTGCATGTTGTAGATCATTTGTAATTGATTTTCTGATAATAATTAAAGGTTGATCTTTCATTTCTTTTCTATCTTGGCTATTGTTTTTGTTATGTTTATGTTAGATACAAGGTTGGACTGATCTTTTGTAGGTTTCTCCATCCTTGACTGCATCACAATAGAATAGAATCCCCAATTAGATAAGGATGGAAAGCATGCCAAGGCTCTTATTATTGATAACTAAATATAGAGAAGATAATGATTTTCTATTCATGGAAATAAGTCAGGGATCTTATATGCCCAAAATGGGAGAAATTTTGATTCTACAAGGTTACAATCACGGAGGATGTCTAGATGTAATACCCAAGTTCATAGAGGTGCCAACTAATAATAATTCAGATCCCACATTGAATGAAGGAATTAATGATAATTAAAAGAACTTTATCTTGAAAAGTATTAAGCAATAAGTTGAGCTGGTTAATAATGCATGCATTCAGAATTTGTTGTTACCCAGTTGGTGTGGGGGACATAACACCTTTCACTCAAAAATCTCATGCATAATGTGAAAAGATGCAATTGCACTATTTTTTAAAATGGTCCCACAAGTATCAATAGAGAGGAACATTGAAGGAATTGTGAATATTGAAAATCCATCATAAGTGGCAGTTCAAGAGCCATAACATAGAGAAGTCAAGAAATATTTTCAAGAAGAAAGTCAAAGAGAAATTGAAAAATTAAGAGTTGAATATTCTAATATAAAAACATATGATCAAGCACGAATACTATCATTCAATGGATCCAAGTTGAAGGAAGTAGAGCTCGCATTGAACTATTATGCCCGATCGGAGAAACTTTTTTGGTGACTCGCAGATTGCATTTGCCTTGCATGAATAATGTTGTTGAGTATGAATCATTGATTAATAGACTTCTTCCTATCCAAAAGGGTGCCAAGATCCTACACGTGTATGGAGATTCATACATAGTGATAGGACAAGTTTGGAAATAGTAAACATGTCATGATAAGAGGTTGGGTTGTTACCACAAGAGAGTTTGGAATTTAATTGAAAACTTTGACACTTTCAACACTAAAAGAATAAATTGAACATGCGATATGATCATAAATTCATTGGCTCAATTTGCAAGTACTTTTGAATCATTAGCCATAGATTGTGTGAAGAAATTTATGGTATAAATAACTTCAGTACCATCTATTCCAGAAAACATTAAAATTTCCAAGTGTTTGAAGATGATAAGAATATCCTTAATTTTTTGACAAGTTCGAGGGTCTTTGAAATGCAAGTCATAGATGAAGGAGAACAACAGCAAGCATAATTTGAGATTGATGAAATAATGAATTTAAGGACAAACACTATTCCTAAGGGAATGATTGAGATAAAGAGAATTTTTTACTCAAACAGATTAAGCACCCTCAGGTATCAAATGACCAAAGGAAGGGAATGCGAAAAGTGAACTTAGGAACTAAAGAGAATGTCAAAAATATTTTCATTGGTAAAGTCTATACTATTGAGGAAAAAGAACACATTTTGAAGCATATGAGGGAATTTCCCAAGGTGATTTATTTGGTATATGAATATTTGAAGACCTATAATACCTCCCTCATTGCACATAAAATCCCACTCAAGCCAAATAGTAAACTATTTTGACAAAGACACGGACTAATAAATCCTTTATTAGAGCCACTGATACATCAAGAAGTGAAGAAGTTACTTTTGGAACCAGATAGACACTCAACATGGGTCACCAACCTAGTTCCTGTTAGGAAGAAGAATGGGTAAATATGATTGTCTGTGTATTTTCCCAAACTTAACAGAGATTCAGATAAGGAAAATTATCTAGTGCCATCACTGGATGAAGTGATACAAGCTATGCATGGATCTCAAATGATGTCATTTTTAGATGGTTATTCTGGATATAACCAGGTGATGGTAGAAGAAGACAGATAGAATATTGCATTCACCACCAAGTGTGGCACATTTTCTTATAGAAGAATTCCTTTTGGTTTAAAATCAATGTCAGAGCTACTTTTCAAAGGTCCATGGAGTACACCTTTAAGGATTTGGTTGGGAAATACAGTATTATATACATGGATGATCTCACTATATTTTCTTGATGCATAGAGGATCAAATAAATGATTAAAGAATAATTTTTTAGAGATGAAAAAATATGTAATTGCACTAAATCTAAAGAAATGCATGTTCGCGTTCACTAAACCAAAATTGCTTGGACATGTAATTTTTAAACGTGGAATTTCAATTGACCTAGAAAGCATTGAAGCCATTTTAAAACTAGGATTCCCTACTAGTTAGAAATAATTTAATTCATTCTTTGGTAAAATCAACTTCATAAGGAAGTTCATAACCAAATTTGAAGAGATAATCAAACCATTGAATGATATGTTAAAGAAAGGTGCAAAGATAGATTGCACAACTGCAACATAGAGGGCCTTCGAAGAGATAAAGAAAGAAAATATGGATGCTCCTTCTTTAGTCAGTATGAATTACACTAATCCATTCTACTTATATTTGTTTGTATCAAAGAATAACTATGCAACTATCTTTACTCAGAGGATTGAAGAGAAAGATGAGAATCCCATTGCTTTTATGAGTTCACCATTCGAGGATGTAGATTTGAAGTACCCAAACATAGAGAAACAAGCTTATACTTTAGTAAAGGAAATAAAGAAATTTAGACATTGTATTTTGAGGATCAAGGTATATGGAATAGCCCCTAATGCAGTAGTGAAGACATTGCTAATGCCGAATGAATTAGTAGAGAGAAGAAGAAAATAGATGGCCATTATTCAAGAATACAATATGGAGATACGACCCATGAAGTTAGTTCAAGGACGAGCTCTAACACAGACAATGGAAATGAATGGTTATAGATTGGTTCAACAAGTGTACATGTTGGAAGAGGTATCCCCAAATAAATGCTATTATGATATTGTTTACTCCTTATTGAATTATATAAGTCCCCTACACACCTAAATTCCATATAGAAATGGGCTTTACTAATGAAGAGTCAATAGTTCATGCTCCAAGGAGTCATGCTATATAGAAAGAATTGTGATGGAATTTATTTGAGATATGTTGGAAAGGAAGAAGAAAAATAGATTATTGGACATTTTCACAGTATGTATGGAGCCATTCATGGAAGAAGTCTCCCTATGGCCCATCAAATTTCAAAGGTGGAATATTACTGGCATACGTTGTTTAAAGATGCTTATGAACACATGAAAACCTATCACACATGTTAAGTAGTTGTGGTACGTGAATGAAATCATGCAATGCCATTACAACCCGTGATTGAAGTAAGACCTTTTGCGAAGTGGGGGTTAGACTTTATTGGTCCAATTAATCTACTCTCTTTAGAACAATACAAGTACATCCTAATTGCTAAAAATTATTGCACTCGATGGTCAAAGGCTCAAGCACATAAAAGTTGCACAACAGAGGTAGTCATCAAGTTACTAGAAGAGAATATTGTTACTAGGTTTGGATGTCATCATGCCCCGGTATGTGATAATGGCTCTTCATTCAAATCTCTAAAGTTTTCAAACTAGACATTTGATTATGGAATAACACTAAAATTTTCATCGAAAAACTATCTACGAGGAAATGGATTACTAGAATCAATGAACAAGAACCTACTGAGTGCAATCAATAATTTATTGGACAAGAATCCCAAAGAATGGCGCACACAGCTAAGATTTTTACTTTAGGTAGATAAAATCGAAAGCAAGAGCTCTATAGGGATGTCTCCCTATTATTTGGTTTATTGACAAGACCCATTTTTTGCATTCAGTTGAGAATCTCAACATTGTAGTTTGTGGAGGAATACATGGAAGGTAAAGACAGAGTATAGACATGCTTGACATAGTTATTACTCTTGGAAGAGAAAAGAAATCAAGCACTAGAAAAGTTTGCAAAACACTGAGTTATGGTAAAGAGATTGTTCGATAGAATAGATAGAGTTAAAGATTTTTAAATTTCAGATTTGGTGCTTTATTGGGATAAGGCCCATGAGAAGAAAGGTGATCGTGAAAAGTTTGACAATTTGTGGATGGGATCTTATCATATTTCAGAGATACTGAGAGATAATGAATTCAATTTGAAAACTCTGACATGAGAGGAAGTCTCGTTTCCCATCAATGGAAAGTTCCTCAAGTATTATTTCCACCCATAGATTTCCCTTCCGGGAGCCTACCTTACAGTATATAGTTATTTTAGGTTTCCCTTTCATTTTTTGGTCTTGCATTTTCCTTCCAATTTTCTTTTTTATTTTAGAGGGGATTTTGGTTTTCTCCGATGTGGTTTCTTTCCTATTTGTTCCCCTTCCCCTGTGAGATTTTGGCTTCCCGTAGTTTAGGTTGGTTTTGTTTTCGTAGATTAGGTTTTTCTTTCTCCTGAGTTAGTTTGTTTAGGTGGTTTTGGTTTTCTTTCCCTTCCATTTTGGTTTTTTCTAGGTGGCCTAAAGTTTTGGGCCTTCTCATTTTCAAAAGGCATTGTGTGCCTTGATAGCTTCATCTAAAGATTCCACTAAGTCTTGTTTGTCTCATTTCTTGGATAACTGTGTATGAAGATTCTTAGAAACTAAGATTGTCTTTCTTATGTTTATCATTAGGTTAGAACAGAGACTTGACTTAGAAGGTTAATCATGCACTATGTCTCGACACTTGAACTTTGAGATTGTTATATTTTTCACACTTAACTATTGCTTCAAATCCATTTCAGTTTATTTGGGAGAGGTCATGGATTGTGAAAAGTTTAAAATATTGCCTCACTTCCACTCTAATTCCTCAACCCATAGTGAGCTTCACTACTCAGGATACAAAAGAAAAGAAAGAAATGCAATATCAATTGAAAACAAAGGTAAAAGAGAAATTAAAAATGAAAAATAAAATAATTGGCTTTTGGGGGTACGCAAAAATCTCCATAGGTGTTCGCAAGAATAATTTGTCAGAAGTGGAGCAATATTTGTTGGTTTTAAAATGAAAACTTCTTCAAGGCTATGGACACCTAATAGGCAGCGGGGAAATGTCCAAGATGCTTTTGAAGTTAAGATGAATCTATAACTTGTCATGATCGATCTTTCGATTCTAAGTGGTCTTGTCAAGTGGGAATCAACACATTTACACACACATAGTCAATTGAAGATTGAAGGTGTCTTGATCCAATGTATGATTCTCCTCCCCTTTTTCAGTTTGTTTTTCTCTCTTCATAAGGGCATAAGTTTGATTTACCAAATATTATGAGTTCAGATTAAGCTTTTTATCCTTGAATTTGTTTCAACATTTCACTTGTGGAGTCACCATATGTTGTGACCTAATCACACATCACCCATTGAAGATGAGACCCCCTTATCTTTTCACTTTCTTGGCCTTTTTGGTTTTGTGTAATCGGTGGCTCTAGTTTCGATCTTCTAAGGTTCTCTAGTTCCTACCTAAGAAGTGATAAGCTTTGATTAGGTCGTCAATTGGGCTCTACCTCTTTCATTTTCATACTCTCAATTTTGGACTTCTTCCAGTATGGTATTGATTTTGAATCCTTTGAGAGTAAGCTGGTAAAATTTCAAGTCTTTAAGAAAACCCTAAGTTAGCAATTTGACTTAAAGAGAAGACAATCCTGGAAAAAGTCCAAAAGGGATACTACATGTGTAAGAGAAATGAAAAGTTCTTGTTTAGGTGTCAGGGGAAATAATGGGAGATAGCACGATATGGTGATTTTTCTTTGATCGAACTTGGAACCAGGAGAAAAATGTAGGTTAATGAATCTGATACACTTCCATGAGCTTCAAATCTATTTGGCCAGAAGTCCCATTCTAGACCAATCCTAAAGGACACTTTCAAGGGGCACTGCAAATGTTCCTATGAGAGTGATAATGAAATCCAAAGAGAATATTATCTATGTAAGGGAGATGATGAAGGATGCAAATGATTCCTAGGGGTAAAGGTAAAAGTCATCAATTTTGGCAATTAGAAAAGATCTTGATGTAATATTTTCTAAAGAATTTTAAATCAAGGATTTGATCAAGTCTTTGTCAGAATAAGGTCCCCTTTTTATTCCATTTTTTGTGAATTTGAATGGAATATTAGGTTGAACACTCAGTCCCTAATCAAGTTTCATTCAGAGAAATTTCTAATCATCCGTAAAATCCTAATAAGGGACAAGACAAGGAGGAATAAAAAGGGATAAAATAAGAGCTCTTTAAAGGAAATCTCATTTCTTGTTTAGGGTAAGCCCTTCAAATGTGAATGTCAAAGGATTCACATTGACCATTATATTGAACCAATTTCCAAGGTCACGGAAAAGTTTAAAAATTATCTCTCATACTTACCAAAATGTGCCCAAATGCAAAATGAGCTTGGTCATGGAATGTGAGTGAAATAAAAGTCTTCCTAGATGCACCGTCCGTAAACACAATCTCGCAGTGAATGAGGAGACAATCACAGGAAAAGAGAATGGGATCAAACTCTAAATGCACCAAGATTAAAAGATTAGAACGAAGGAAATACCACAAAGGTCCATCCTTGATGAAGGTGGAAAAAGTTCGAAGTACATGATAGAAACAACAGAGGAAAGTTTAAAGATAAAGCCTGTTTAACGTAAACCAAAGAAAGTATTTCCACCATGGATAAAAGATCAGGCTCCAATAATAGAATGCATGAAATAAATATTTGTTCCACAAGTCCATTAGCACCTAGTATGCCCTGCACAACAAAGGAATACGAATCAAAAGGAGTAAATTTTGGAGAATTTAAAACTTATGGGTATAAGAGGAAATAACCTTCTTGAAAAGACAATTTTATCGCGAGCTACAAATAATGGGATGTTTAAAAAGTTTGGAAGACACGCTGAATGATTTGAGGTGTGCATCGAGCATAAATCCCAGAAACTGAAGGATATTGTCACTTGATCAAATAATCTCCCACATACATGGGCTCATTCAAATTAGTAGAAAGGCATTTCTCGGGAAGAAATGAGGTGTCTTCCAAAATACATTATGCATATGCGCTTTGAGTGCAGAGAACAAACTATCAAGGAAAGTCCAAAGTGACCACCATTCCTTCAATAAACTCTCCCAAAGCACACAAAATAATGTTTCGAAGGTAGACGTCTGCTTTGAATGCCCAAATGTAATCAAGGCATGAAATATAAGAAGTGAACAAGAATTTTGAAAGAAGCAATCTACACATCACTAAGCCATTGAAAATTTTGAAACATCAAAGGAAATCACATTAATCACCAAGCTTATCCATAGTCAAGAACTGACATAAAAGGAACCTTGGAGTCATCGTATGATCTTCTCGCAATCTTAGCATACACGAGACTTTGTTGAAGAGAGGATAAGATACCTTAGTATTTTGTTCTACTATTTGGTGACTCATAAAATACACATCAACAAGTCTTTGGTTGCAATCATGTTAGATTGAAATTTAAAGTGTTTTCAACATGATAATGTTGTTTTTTAATTGTATAGATCTTATGAGAGTTGGGACCTATATTAAAATTCACGTTGATGTTCTCATTATTTTCTCATAAGTGGTTGACTGCGAACTTTATCATCTGTGACACAATCAAGTACTTTATATTGACATGACATTTCCCGCATGAGATGTTAACCTTTTGACCCCTTTTATATCAATTTGACCTAATTTTCAATGTGCTCTAATTTTGGTAAAAATTGTACCCCTACCTAATTTAATGGTTCTGGTTCCATTTTTGGGAGGGAAATTAAATTTTGACGTTATCTGACTTGCCAAATTCTCAAAAACAATTTGGTCAAACATAGTTGACCGCTTGTGCAATCACTCATGACAATGCAAAATAAACCCAAAATCAATTTTAATCATATCTCAATCCAATCTGTGTGCTCAAGATTTTTGGTTCACCATGACCAACTCATGGTCAATCTTGGTCAATAGGACCCCAATCAAGTGTAGAATGTGTTCCTAAATCTATGTAGCTCATTCCAAATTAGGATCAAATATTTTCAACATCATTTCTAATCTAAATAAGGTAATTTTTATCAATCGAATTGCTTCAAATCACTATGGTACCTCATCATATTTCTATTTTGCTTCCGAGGGGGCATGATTAATACAACAACAAACCATGATCATTACTCAAAGATCAATCTGCAAATCAAGAAAATTTTCCAAATCTTCTTCACCAACCAATCAAATCTAATCATCAAGCAAGACCTCTTCACTAGGGGCATCTCAACTTCATCATAAACCATATCAAGTTGAGGTTCTTTAATCCTTCTGAATGAGTGATTTCATCGCTTCATATCAAATCATTCGGACAGACGTAAATAATCTGTTTCAACACAATCAAATCTCTAGGGGCATAGATCAGGTTCATCAAGATCCATGTCAATTTGATATTGTCTTCTTAATATGGTAATTGGCTTCATCAAGACCCATATCAAGTCAGTTATCTCAATCAATCATCAAACATATATTTAGTTTCATCGCACCACATCAAGCTGGATATGCTAGTCTTATCATCAATCGGTCTTCGTTTCATCAACTTCAGAGTCTCTTTCATCAGTCTTTGTTCAGTCAAGTTCAGGATTGATATCTTTTAAAATTATTAATTAGTCTTCATCCCGTCAAGTTTGAAGTCAATTTCATCGATTCTAGTTCAATTAAGTTTAGAATTGGTATCTTTCAGAACATCAATTGATCTTTGCTCAATCAAAATTGAAGTCAATTTCTCTTTCTTAGGAATAGTTTCATTGCTTCATATCAAACTATTCTACAATTTGATATCACATGTTCTTTGAATTAATGTGCTACTCACACATCAATTCAAAGAGGGGCAAATAAAATCACCCAAAATTGGTCTTCTAAACCATGGGCCCCTAATCTCAATTATTGATCATAATCATAAAAGTCCTAATCTAAAAGGAAATTCAATTTTATCATTAAATCTAATCTAATTATTAAAGTTATAAAATTATTTAAATTAATTAATTTAATTAAATGTCCTACCACACTAATTAAATTGAACTCATTTGCTAGTTACACATAAAAAAGAATTAATTTGAATTAATTTGAATTAAAAATGCAAAATTGAGATAAACCTTCAAAATTGATAAAAACAAGGAAGAAATTGATAAAAACAAGAAAAAAAGTAGAACTGAGATAAATGTGGAGTTGAATAAATCAAAAAGGGGAAAAAAGTTGTTAACTTGAGCATCAATCAACTTTAACTCTTAATCAAACTCAAAAAGAAACCAATCAACTCAGCTTGCATGCTTTAACTCAACTTTGGGAAAGTATGGATCGTTCATCCCAAATCAATCTTGACCGTCGATTTTATCAAGGTTCCTATAAAATAAAGGTTTCTCCTCTTATTTGATATGTGCAATTTGGAGTAAAGACATTTTGCTAAAGCTATTAAACGCATCAATTCGAGGGTTTGCATATATTCTTATTATTTAGTTATTATTTGCATATCATATTTAACTTAAAAATCATGTTTCTTTCGTAGAATATAGCTTAATTTAATTATCTTATTTGTATCATAAAATCTAAAAAAATATATTAATATGCATGTCATTTAAATCTTTCGTTTCAATTCTTGTTTATAGTCACTGATATGCTCAAAAAATCTAAGAGCACCATACTCACGTTGAACACAAGGCAATAGGTTGATTTGTATGGTTTTTCAATATGTTTATTGATTTTATTATTGATCACCTAACCATGCATGCAATGATCTATTGAGTGTTTGTGATTGCAGCTTGTAGGTACAACTTTCACACGCACACTACTATGTTGAAAGATTCATAATTATTTTGAATTTTTTTACAATAATTAGAACTACTTTCCCGATTGAAGTGTAGAATGTAATTTTCTTTTAACATGTAGATGGTCCTTGCTATATGTTTGCAAGGCTATTTCTTCCAATAAGGTTATGTTGTTTAAAACTAAAACCACTTTTAGATTCTCTTGTCCTTAAAAATATTTTAGTTTTATTATTTTTATTATTAGATTATATAAATATTAATATAAAAGAATGCAATGTGGTATTATGGATTATGATCACTATAATAGTTATTTTCCTCTTTGTTTTAGGGATCATGCATACTATTATAGCTACTTTCTCCTCTTGAGTTTTTGAAGTTTGTAATAAGATCTTGAATAATTCAGCAAATAGAATCATAGAAAGATAATTTTATGATATCTTTGTTTAAAAATTATGCATGTTTCCATTATAAGAATAAAGATAAACTCTAGTCATGAAAAATTGTACTATACAATTGATTGTTAGATGCAAAATTTTACAACCAACTAAATAAATCTAATTGAAATAATAGGGAATAGGACCCACTACCTGAGCATGTTTCAATGGTTGTGATGGCACTTGTTGATTTAATACTCGGGCTTGTTAATTAAATGTCCAATATTTATGAAACATCACACCAAAAATTGTAACTTTAAAGTTGTTCTAGAAATCAGCCAATCGACCAATCATGTGATGCCACATCAATTGCACAAGTATGTGTGTCCCTTTTGTACGACCATTGGTCTCACTATTTTGGATTATTTTGGGCACCTTGACAAAAAACATGTTGATGTGGCATCATATTTGATGATGTGACCTTGAAACCTTAGTTATAAGTAGATGACTTTTCAAGTAAGTTGTAAAAAATTTAGAGTGATTTGAAATCTCCACAAAAAATTTTGAGAAGTTCAAAGTTAAAGTGTTCAAGTACTAGATCCTATCCTCTAGCTTGTTTAAGAACATTGAATATTAGTTAGTTCATACATCTTTTTCAAACCTATAATATTTTACATTATGAACTATACTAATAAAATTTATCATGTGAAAAATTCAATTTAGTTAGAAAACTCTAATTATGTGAAGGATAACACCCGGGAATAACAGCATTGAATAGTAGTTAGGAGTTCATGCACATTTTAATTGTATTAAATTATGTTGAAATGGATGAAAATATATTGAATATAAATTATGAATTCATGTTATTTTAAGCTTACGACACTTAAAATATATATTTTATTTTATTTATTTTATGTACAAGGAAAAAACCATCTAATATTAATTAATAATTCATAAATTATAATTCAAAAGTTCATAGTTCGTATCACAGTTAATAAATTACGACTAAGTTCCGAATTAAACTGTACATTTTTCAGTAGACCTCTCAACGATCCATCGTTAGAAAGAAGAAAAAATTCATACCCATTTCAAATTTCAGACGTTTCATGAATATCATGTGGTGGACTCAGCTCACACGACAAAGTCTAATTATATAAAGTAATAAAACAAAGGAACAAGAGCATTGAACATTGGGTAGTAGTACATGCACGATTTAATTATAGAAGACTAAAAAATGAGGTAAAAATTATTGAATATTAGTTGGGAGTGTATGGCGTTTCACGTTGCCAACAACTATATCACTCTGCACATAGCTTCGACTTCTTGAAACTTAGGTGTATCAACTGCACCTCAAGAAATTCAGATGAAAGAAGGTTAGGTGAAAATCTCAATGGTGTAGAAATCCTAAATAAAATTATTTACATATGCATTCAGACAATGTCATACCACATCAATTGCAGTTACTATTATTGATCCTTCGACCAAAAATTAATTGGATGATTTCTTGCCCACATACCCATTTGAGCATTTAAATTCATCGAGCCTTTTGCTGCTCACATACCCATGTGAGAACAAGTTCATTGAATGCTTTCTTGATGCAAAAATTCATTGAATTCGGTGAAAGATTTCTTCCTCACATACCCATGTGAGAACAAGTTCATTGAATGCTTTCTTGATGCAAAAATTCATTGCATTCATTGAAAGATTTCTTGCTCCCACACCCATTCAATTTCTTACTACTAGTTTGTCATGGATTCAATCAATTTTGTTCCATCAATTTATTCTGTAGCTGCAGGAATTTTCCTGCTGGTACTTATCAGTTTCTTGAAGAAGAAGAAGAGTCAGGGGAATTTGTCATTACCATTACCACCAGGTCCTCCTGGATGGCCCATCATTGGAAACCTACTTCAGCTTGGGGACAAACCCCACCAATCTCTTTCCCTGCTTGCAAAGAAATATGGGCCTCTGATGACTGTCAAATTGGGCAGACAGACAACTCTGGTTGTGTCATCTTCATCCATGGCAAGAGAAGTACTGAAGAACAATGACCAGAGCTTCTCAAGCAGGACAATCAATACAGCTGTAAGGGCATTTGCCTACCAGGGAACTAGTTTAGTATGGAGTCCTTATGGCCCTCGATGGCGTTTGCTTAGAAAGATCTGCACCACAGAGATTTTTAGCCCCAAAAGGCTGGATGCTCTGCAGCATTTGAGAAGAGAGGAGGTATTTACAGCTATTGATTACATATTGAAGGATTCTAAACAGGGGAATGTTGTAAATATTAGTGAGAGGGCTTTTATGATTTCTTTAGGCCTTGTAGGTAAGATGGTTTACAGCAAAAAAGTGTTTGAAACAGGCTCTGCTCAAGCTGCAGAGTTCAAGGACATGGTATGGGAAGTTCTCAAGTTGTCAGGGGTTCCGAATTTATCTGACTTTGTTCCTTTTCTGGCGAGGTTTGATCTTCAGGGCCTGAATAGTAAAACTAAGATTTTGTCCCAGCGTTTTGATAACATGTTTAACACAATTATTGAGGACCGATTAGCACAGAGGGGTGATATACAGTGCAAAAGCAATGGAGTCAAGGATTTTCTGGATGTAATGTTGGATTTGAGAGATGATGGTACACAGCTTACTCTGGAAAACATCAAAGGAATGCTGATGGTAAGCCTTATTCCTTTGAATAATTTAAAATGTATGAAAATCTCAGCTTAGTAGAAACTTTATTGAGAAGTATGGAATGTATGCTGATGTCTTCATTTTTTATTTCTCGATCCACTTTAGCCCTCTTAGAGTAATCAGTTGTCAGTTAATTGAGCATTATACTATAGGGTAATCTACTAATGGCACTGCCCTTTAACAATGCTTCTCCCTTCCCCAAAACATATTAGCTTGGAACTTTCATAGAACCCAAATCACATTAATTCATATATCAATGAAACTGAGTGATTTTTTTGTTTTTACAGGACATGTTCGTTGCAGGGACAGACACAACTTCAGCAACAATTGAATGGACAATGGCAGAACTTCTGAGAAAACCAGCATTGATGAAAAAAATCCAAGCAGAGCTGGATGATGTTGTGGGTGTGGAGAGAAGAATGGAGGAGGCAGACATTGCAGATCTTCCATATCTCCGAGCAGTAGTGAAAGAAGTGTTCCGATTACACCCTGCAGCTCCATTGAACATTCCTAGAAGAGCAGATAAATCTTGTGAGATTGGTGGATACCTTATTCCTGAGAATACCCAGGTGTTTGTGAACATATGGGCTATTGGGAGAGATCCTAGTGTGTGGAAAGATCCTTTAAGTTTTAATCCAGATAGGTTTTTGGAATCTAACATTGACTACAAAGGCCAGGATTTTGATCTGCTACCATTTGGGGCAGGAAGAAGGATATGCATTGGGCTTCCGTTGGCACACAAAATGGTTCATTTGGTGGTGGGATCGTTGCTTCAAGCCTTCAATTGGTCCGTCCCCATGGAAGATGAGGCAGGTATTGATATGTCTGAGATATTTGGCATAACTCTGCAAAAAGCTGTGCCACTTAAAGCTATTCCTACGCCAAGAAACGGCATCAAATTTTATTGTTAAAAATTACTGAACTTTTCATGTTCACATTTAACTGACTTCTCATGGCATTCAAAGCTATTTTGAATATTTTTTGTTCCAGGGTTTTATAATCCTTTGATCAGTGGCCATGAAAGTACCAGTTTTAAGATGAGATCTTTTTTTGTTGAGAGTAAAAGAATGCACAAATCTTTACATTAACACTCCTTAAGTTAAAATTCGAAGTCCTCTTTGACACAACCATGATTCTATAACTTATGACTACTAGTTAATTTTGATATATTAAAAGTTTGATGAGACCATAAAACTATTAGCGGAATGGTAGATATTGTACCACCCTACAAGTTTAGACCTTGAAATATATAGCAATCACATTTTTTTATTCAAATTTTCAATTGAAAACTTCATTGTTTTAAAAATCTAATGTGCAATGTCTACTTTTTCTAAAAGAAATGAATTTTCAAATATTTGGTATCCATTTACATATTAACTGACTACTATTTAAATATGATATATTAAATGTTTCTTGTGAGCATAAAATTTTTTGGTGGAATGGTAGTTATTGTAGGGTGGTTTATGAGGATACCACAATGCACCTATTTGTAGTGTATATTATAAGTCTAACTTATAGTATACAATACAGGTCGATATATTTAGGTGGCACCATAGCCAATGGAGATATGGCACTTATCTGTAGTGTATATTATAAGTCTAACTTATAGTATACAATACACATTGATGCATTGTGGTGGCATTTGGTCAATATGAGAGGACAAGTCTTTACATTAAGACCCAAATTCATCTTGAACACAATCACAACTCTATAATTCATGATATCAGATCTCACATTCACCAAGATTTGATCCCTAATAAACCCATTTAGAATCGCTAAACTTCACCAACATATAATAGATCTATTATGAATGTTTAATTGAGTTTGAATCCAACAACAACATATATTCGTAATGGCCGCTGAATCTCCTGAATTTGGACGAGCAATGACACTGATCATATCTGCTTATAAATGTCTACGCTAAGTTTGGAGGACTAAGAGTGGGACATCCAACAGTATTTGCACACAAATAGTCAGGCAACCTCTACACAACACCCAAACTGACCCATTTATTGTAATTATTAATTAATTAAAAATTGAAGTACAATGAAGAAAAACATTTTTAATTAATTATAACAACAATAAATGGGTCAGTTTGGGTGGGCACGAGCTAAGCTCCCTAAAAAACACATCGAAGACAAAACAAAATGTCAAAAAAAAAAAATCAGATTCGCCTAAATACTGATTTTTTTGCAATTTTTTTTGTAGTTTTCGACCACAAAATATGTAGATCATGAAGAATAGATGCTGAAAATTTTGCGAAAATCTGTTGTTTTTTCTGATTTTTAAAATTTGGTCAATAGTACATTTTGTAAGAAGCACAGTAAACCATAATTACAAGAATCTCTGGCATGCCTTCCCATCCGGTGATTGGCCAGCGCTCACACTAACTACAAATGCCAAATAAAACTACGTTTCATCATCTTGCGTTGTTATATAAAGCTTAAGACTCGA
Source organism: Chamaecyparis obtusa (assembly GCA_027943335.1). Lineage (NCBI taxonomy): Eukaryota > Viridiplantae > Streptophyta > Pinopsida > Cupressales > Cupressaceae > Chamaecyparis > Chamaecyparis obtusa. The sequence goes on along the minus strand of BSBK01000329.1, from coordinate 1,699,855 downwards.
GGAATAGAAGTATTGAATGTTAGTTGGAAGTTGAGGGCGATTCAAGGGGTCTTATGCTGTGTCAACCGCTGCCAACTAGTCTGAAACTCTGCCCATAGAGCTCAATTCTTGAAATATGGGTGTCTCAACGAGACCACAAGAAATGCTGAGGGAGTAGGGGTAAGAATCAGGGAAAGTCTCACTACTTTGGGAATCCAAAATAAAGCTATTTTATGCAATCATCCCACTTGTATTGGAGTCGATATTATATATCCTCTGACCACTAACTGATTAGATGATTTCTGGACAAAATACCCATTTAAGCACGTTGAAAACTTTCTTGATCATATACCCATCTGAGCACATTGCAAGCTTTCTTGATCACATACCCATCTGAGCACATCGCAAGCTTTCTTGATCAAATACCCATTTGAGCCCATTGAATGGCTTCTTGATGCATTGATTGAATGATTTCTTGCTCACCTACCTATTTTAGTACTAGTTCATTGAATTCTTACCTGCAACTACTATGTCATGGATTCAACCAATTTTGCTTCACATTTATACTCTGTAGCTGCAGGACTTCTCTTGCTTATAATCATCATTTTCCTAAACAAAGAAGAGTAAGAGGAGTTTTTCTTCTTCCGAATTCCGGCAGTTCTTTGTAGTAACTCTCCAAAGCCTGCAAAGTAAAAACTGAACATCTTTTAGCTATTCTGTGAAATCAAGGGACTAGTTTTCAAGCCAAATATCTTTCCAAAAATGAACCCTAGAACATCTTCAAACATCCTATTTGACGAAGCAAGGCATTTAATTCCAGATCCTTATTAATGGTAGTGGAAATGACATATATTTAATTCTTGCCTGTGAATGTATGGGGCATTGAGAGAGATCCTAGTATGTGGAAGGATCCAGATAGGTTTTTGGAATATAACATTGACTACAAAGGCCAAGATTTTAAACTGCTACAATTTGGGGCAGGAAGAAGCATATGCATTGTGATTCCATTGGCGAATAAAATGGTTCATTTGGTGATGAGATCATTAGTGCAAGCCTTTAGTTGGTCCATTCCCATGGATAATGAGGTAAGTATTGATATGTCTAAGACATTTGGCATAGCTCTGCAAAAAACTGTACCCTTGAGAGCTATTCCTATTCCAAGAGATAGGGCCAAGTTTTAGCATAAAAATTACAGAAGTTACATGTGTTCACATTTGATTATCTGTGAGATTCACCCCTTGGCTGTTATAATAATTTTTTACTTAGTATCAATTATTAACTTAATCAACCAAGCACCTTCTATTTGAATTAGAAGTGGTGATTTGAAAACTCCTTGCTCACTAGGGTAGCAACATCTCAACATCACAATATATGCTTACACTTGATAGCACTATGCTTCCTTGACTAGGGTCGTGATGAGACCCAAACCTAAGCATCGAGGGTTCACTCTTATTGTCCCTGCCTATATATCCTCTCAAGGGAAGTCAAAGGCTTCGTAGTTCACCCTAAGAGGTAGTTCACTCTCTCCTCTTGATAATAAATCTGATTTCTCTTTAAAAAATGACTATTAATTGTGCCATCATGTGTTCGTTCAATACCCATCATTAACAACCATTAGTTGTACCAACTTACACATAAACATAAGGGATCATATCATGAATCACACATATGACTATCTCGAGCATACATCGCATATACAGAAGGGAATAACTCATACACATCACAAGTATACAAGATGGATAGCTTTACCGTACATCACTTACACAAGTGAGTAGATCCAACACATATCACAAAGAAGATATAGTGAGAGGTTCATAAATGATTCACAAAGGCAATAATAACTAGTTCATACAAGCATCATGAATAACATAGTGATTGACTCATACATGAATCACAAAGACAATAGTTCTTGGCTCATATAGGTATCACAAATAAAAGGTGACTAGCTCATGTACAATGGCTAACAATCCCCCATCCATAGTGCATTACAGAGAGAGAGAATGTTGTTGCATTATGCACTACACTGTGGGCCTCATTCCCTTCCCTGGTCTTTCACACTAATAAATTCTTGTGAAGAGGAATTAGTGCATCCTATACTATAGTAGGGGTTCATCCTCAATCCCAAGGATTTCACAAGTAGTGAACCAACCTAGCCTAGTGGATTCTAACTTCAATCACCTATAGGCAATTGGTTACAAGTTTGTCCAACCAGGAAAAATTAGATTTTAACACATACCACCTGGTGACTTTAGTGATATTGTTAACCATCTTCTTCACAATCTTGAGTAACACCTAACATTTATCACTCTCATGTTATAGGTGACTGCTAGTGAACCCTCTTAATACCACAGTTAGCTCCAGTTACTAATATCTGCATGGTAAGGCAACTACCCATACAACTATTATTATATCAAATCCCAAATAGCCCCTAGAAAACATTCACCTTTGTGAACTAGGTGAATATTGGCTAAACCAAAAGATACAATAGTAGTGATAGGCATCCACCATTGACACATGGTCCAAGGAAAATTGACTAACTGCAATCGTATCATATCCAGGGTAGCCTTGGTAACTTCACCTCTATGAATAGGTGAATGTTGACTAATCCATTGTGGTAGCCTAGACATCCATCATTGACATGGTCCAAAGACTGCCTATCACTACATTAAATATATCTTGGTGGTTTACAAAGTAAGAATCACAGTACTGAACAAATGGGTAAGTATAAAATAATCAATTGATTTAGAAGTGTATGCATAGATTCCTATAGTCAGGGGCTAAGCTTCACAAAAACATAATAGACACAGAACCAAAACAAGATGGCCTTCTTCAAATCCTACAAAAGAGAGGAGGTCAAATAAATTCAAAACAAACCCAATACCTAGAGTTACCCCTATAGACCCTTCCCCTATGAACTTAAGGTCACAAGGGAATCCTTCACCCAAGGATTGCCTACATTCCCACTTCCAAATAAGTCAAAGTTACACCTAGTTGTCCTTACAATATATCCCAAAGGACACCTATTCACAACTTTCCATTATCAATGTTCCATTAATTAATAACGCATAACTATAGTTGGGGAAACATAACCAGTTCACACATTAACAACTCATACTATCATAATTCCCTATTAATATGTTGTGTTTTTTACACAAAGTACATTCATTATTATACATAAATTAGTTTGGATGTTCTAAGATTGGTTTTATCAACCTAGGAGCTAAACTTACTACTCAACCAAAAATTACCCTAGTGCACACAAACCCAAAAGAAAACACTTCCATTCAAAACTCGCATAATAGATTTAATATGAAGGTTCCTCTACCCTATGTGTCTATAGATATCTCATAGTCATATAGGAGCCATTACCCCAATTCCCAAATGCTAGTCTAAAGTTATATTTGATAGAGATTGTTACTGCACTAAACAATGGGGTTAAATATCATTAAAGGAACTTATCACACTTATTGCTATTGCAATTGGTTTCTCTATGCTTAGCTAACTATATGATTACATAGATAATAATTTCTCAACTTGAAACTTGTGTCAATCATATACATCTATAAGAACAAGTACATAATTATTTAGAGTTTCCCCAAGGGATGTAATGATTCGTTAGAATTTTCCAAATGGTCACATCATTGTGTGTACCTTGATATCTTGTCAATATAACTCTACATCTGATAGTTCCAATATTATTGATATCTAAAACCTCATAGCTAATGAATTGAAAGATGCATCGGTAATGATCTTTGGAAAAATTAGTGTTTCACTATTTGAGATTCATGTTATTTCTTAAATAATGGCACATAATCCCACATAATATTTTGCTTAAGGCCAAGCTAGCTAGGAACTCTTTACAATATGACAATCTAATTTCAAGATGGAGGTTAAGGTTCAAGATACTTTTCTTAGTCAACGAATAATAAAATACTGAGTACTCAAACATATTATGCCACTATTGGCTATAGTCTTTTAGGTTGGATTCAACCAAATATATTAATTTCCTCATATTATGAAAGACAGTTATCAATAAAGAACTTATTAAAGCAATGTCATGCTTAACTATGGTTGAAGATCCATGTATTCAATGGGATCAAATTCCCTATTTGAATTATTTCATTTACAATCTTTGTTAAGTATTTATACTTAGAGAGAACATACAAGGAACTACTTTTCTAATGATTAAAATCCTACTTATGAAGGTTGGAACACTACAACCATTGAGCCAACATAGCCATGGTACCCTTTCCCTAGTTCCCATGACAACTTCTTTATTGGAGCTAATGTTTTAGAAAGTTAATAATAACTTCTAATCATATAAAACCCCACCCTTGAATTTGAAGGGGGTTACCAAAGGGATGAATTTGTAACATTAAGAACTTGTTCAACCTTAAATTAAAGTCTGGTCCCTATTATATCTCAAACTTATATCTTCTGCATCATTTACATATTTATATATTCAAATTTATTTTGCCAATTTTCAATTAATTCACATTAATACGGTCACATTGCTTACAACACGAGTTTACATCTTGTCTTACTAAACTAATACGTAATATTTTAAACTGAATATGATATTTGATTATTAATTGATTATTAAGAAAGTCAACTTTATGTTCATCATTATTATTATACCACTAGATGAAAAAAATAGGATGAGCATAATCTGTCTCTTTTAAGGAATAATATCCATATTTCTCTCACACCACCAAAATCAACTATAACAAATTTATTTCAGCTATTGGAATTTAGATATTACATAATTAAATGCTATTTTGAGGCAATAATCAAAATGTGTACTTAATTGAAGGAATGATTTGGAACACATTCTGAAGGGCATTGAATCTATCCTATCGCCTCGTTTGACATTGATCCTTCAACTACCTTGCTTCTTGCATGTTGCCTTTACCATTGTTGCATTATCTTCTTGTGGTATATATGATCTCAATCGAATTTGTTGGATAATCTATTTAAAGAACTATTTTAAAATTATTCACACAAGATACATATAGATAGATGGTTGGTTTGGATTGTGAGTTTTAATTTTCATGGTATCATATATTCCTTTTGACTATTTGGAAATAATTTTGAAGGTTGGGAAGAAGAAACTTTGAGGGCAAAAATCATACAATTATTTGTCTTGTTTAATTCTTAATTAATAAGTGATCAATATTGAATTATTTTTATATTTTTTATTATATTATAATTAGTTTATTTATGTAATAATCATTATTTTGAATCTTGTTATTTTAATGATACATTTGTTATAGTTTTCTTATATTTAATTATTTTTATTTTTAATTAATCAACTAAATTTAGTGTTTCAAAATTTAAATATTTTTCTTCATGACTTGAGCTTTGATAATATGTCTTATAAGATATGTTCTTAAATTTTTTATTATTTTTTAAATTATTAATAAAAATTAATAATCTATACATATTTTTGAAAGTGCTAAAAAAATTTTAAAAACTTTTGTATATCTAAGTTTAAATAATATAATAGGATTAAACAAACTTTCAGTTACTTTAATGTAAAATCCAAACTATTCATTTATAGAATCTTTTTAGTAAGAATGTTCTTTCAATAATTAGCTAAACAATTCAATCAACAATATTAACCTTAAAATCACATTGAATTGCTCTAAAACCTCTAAAATTAGAATCATCTCAGTGATTATAGATTAACTTGATCACCAACATTAATCTTAAAGTTGTGATTAGAATGATTGAAGAAAATAGCACCAATTGAACCATGATAATGTGCATTGATAGCTCAATACCATTAACGTCTAACAACCCTAATTTTATATTATATATTATTATTTTTATATTGAACATAGCCCATTACATATCTGGAAACTACTTAATATGTTACAATTATTGACATTCCTATTGATATTTATCACATTTAGATTAATCATAAGCTTTTCTACATATTATTAATTTATTTCATTTTAGAAGTGCTAACTTTAGAATGCACGTTCAATTTAAAATTTGGTTGGTATATATGATCTCAATTATTCATTTGCTAAAAAAATTTCCAAGCAGGACAAATTTTACAAACACTAATCAATGAATTTTAAAGCCAATATAAGATATCTTTCTCTAGACAATGAAAGCAAATGGCTTACGTTGTTTCAAGCCCCCAATCGCAGTTATTATCTTATTCCTTTGAATGGAAGAATGGAATGACTGTACAGACTGATTTGGACGGTGAATATGACTTAAATTGCTGATAGTTCATATATATATATATATATATATATAGCTATCAGTTAATGCTTTGATTTGTTTTAGCTTTTTAAATATTGGGTGGGTCAAGTAATAATAAGAATAAAAAAATTATGTTATAAAATTTTAATATTTTAATTTTAATTATATTTAAATTTAATATAATATATTTATTTTTAAAAATTTAAAATTAATAGATTTAGAATATTAAGATTTTTAGATTTATTTTTTAAATGTAAAAGAAATTCAAATTCATATTAGACAATTGTATCATAATTTTTTATTGTAAATTTTTATTGTTGTCAAAATTAATTTTACTTTTATTTTTGTGATATGAAATTTTTAAATATAATGTAGAAATATATTGAAACATATTAATTAGATGTTTTCTTTTTAATAAAAGATTTTATATATTTCATAGAGAACTTTTAGCTATTCTATATGAAAATTTCTACCATACACAAAGATTCTCCTAAATTTACCTGAAGTACCTACTTCACCTCATTATTTGTAATATGGAAATCTAAACTCGTTAAGAATGAGTCAATTTCACACACAAAAAAGCCCATTACCATGTTATTTGTATTGCTGGTAAGATGCAATTTTGATCATGTTTATGAATCAATTAAAAGAAAATAATCGAATTCTAATTTCCACTTAATTAATTAACATTGTCAAACTGAATCGGTTTGGCTGGATATGGGAACTGCATTTGGAGGAGCAGGAAAGCTGACGAACTCTGGGCATAAATGTCTACGCTAAGCTTAGACAAGCGGTGCTCAGGTGACGATATCTGCGCATCAATGTCAACGGTAATTGCCATCCGGTGTTTGGTCAGCGCTTCCACTAATTGTTTAATGTCAAATACGACTAGGCTCACATACGTTTCATCGTTTCGGATTGTTGTAAGAGCTTAAAATCTGTCGGAAGTTCAGAACAATTCAAGCCGTCGTAGCAATGTTCAACGCTGCCAACTAGTATGACTCTCTGCACATATACAAAAATTCTTGAAATTTGGGTGTCTCAACTACACCACAAGAAATGCGGAGGGAGTAAGGATGGGAAGGTGCCACGATACAGGGAAGGTCTCATTAGTGTGGGAATCCAAAAAAACAAACTATTTTTTAATGTATTCAACAATGTCATCCAACTTGCATTGCAGTTGATATTATATACCCTCTTGACGACAAACTGATTGGATGATTTCTTGCCAACATACCCATTTGAGCACAGTGAAATCTTCCTTGATTATAGACACCAATTCCAGCATATTGGATGCTTCTTTGATGCAAGAAAACCCATTGCATTCAGAGCTTTCTTGTTCAAATACCCATTTGAGGACATTGAAATCTTTCTTGCTCATACACCCATTTGAGCACATTGAATGCTTTCTTAGATGCAGAGATCCATTGCATTCATTGATAGCTTTCTTGCTCACATACCCATTTGAGTACAAGCTCATTGATTTCTTTCTCGCTACTATTTTTCATGGATTCAATCAATTTTGCTTCATCAACATACTCTGTAGCAGCAGGATTTCTCCTGATATTCATCATTTTCCTCAAGAAGAATAAGAAGAGTTTGTCATTACCATTACCACCAGGTCCTCCTGGATGGCCCATCATTGGAAACCTCCCTCAGCTTGGGGACGAACCCCACCAATCTCTTTTCCACCTTGCACAGAAATATGGGCCTCTCATGACTATCAAAATGGGGAGACAAACAAGTCTGGTTGTGTCATCTCCATCCATGGCAAGAGAAGTACTGAAGAACAATGACCAGAGCTTCTCAAGCAGGACAATCAATACAGCTGCAAGGACATTTGCCTACCAAGGCACAACTCTAGTATGGAGTCCTTATGGACCTCAATGGCGCTTGCTTAGAAAGATCTGCACCACAGAGATTTTTAGTGCCAAAAGGCTGGATGCTCTGCAGCATTTGAGAAGAGAGGAGGTATCCAATGACATTGATTACATCTTGAAGGATTCTAAACAGGGGAATATATTAAATATTGGTGAAAGAGCTTTTATGATTTCTCTTGGCCTTGTGGCTAAGATGGTTTGCAGCAAACAAGTATTTGAGACAGGCTCTGCACAAGCTGCGGAGTTCAAGGAAATGGTATGGGAAGTCCTCAAATTGACAGGGGTTCCAAATTTATCTGACCTTTTTCCTTTTCTGGCGAGGTTTGATCTTCAGGGACTCAATAAGAAAACTAAGATTTTGGCCCAGCGTTTTGATAACATGTTTGACAGAATTATTGAGGAGCGACTAGAGGGCTGATACACTGTACAACAGGTATCAACAGCAATGGTGTGAAGGATTTTTTAGATGTAATGTTGGATTTGAAAGAAGATGGTACACAACTTACTCTGGAGAACATCAAAGGAATGTTTATGGTAAGTCATATTCCTTCGAAAATATTGAAATGAATCAAAATGTCAGACCTTTCCACGTATCTAAAACTATATTTCTAAATACTCGATCATCTGATGCGGCCAACTATTAACATTTTGCTTATTTGTTTTCTTTTATAATGAAAAACTCTATTGATACTAATCAGAAATGCAGAGAAAAATGTTTTGACACAACCAAAGAGAACAGAGAATTGGCAGAACTAGTTCACAAACAGTTAGAGGGGGCACTAAAGCTAAACAAGTAGATATAAATACAATATAACTAACTGAAATACCAGACAAAGCAGATTAGCTTGTATCTTTCTGCCTTGAGTCTAAAAAATAAATTAACTAGTAAGCTCCACTCGTTGATTGATCTCGTCTGCATTACCACATGCAATACGTTTAAAATATATTTCTAAAATTATGTTATCTGATGCAGCCAAGCTGGTATGTTATTTACTCTGAAGATTCTGCTACATAGACAATTTGGTTTTCATCAAGGTAACTGTTGCTCATAGGCAGATCCATGAACAAAAAACAAGCTTTTAATTCCATTATATTATTGCAGATTTGGACTGACAGCCAAGAGGTTATCATTTGACTTGCTTATGTCTGATGCAAATTACTACTGATGCAGAGTAGTCTGTTCTGCACTGAAAAACTCAAGAGCTCTAGTGAGCAGTTAAAGATAAACCAGCACGTCCGTAATATAAATTTTGTAACAGTAAAACCTGAAGTTATTTCTGGGTTGAATTCATACTTCAATTTCTCGCGTAGACCAACCTTCCCCTGTCTCAGCAACCTCCTCTACTAATAAAGAAAAACCCTGCTCAAAAATTACAAAACTTCTTATCAATTATCAAATGGCTACATTCCCCTCTTCTCCAAGAGGTCAGACACAACAAAAATCATATGTTTTCTAGAAGCTACTCCCTGAAAATAGCTGAACAATTAGAGCTGCCAGGAAAATGGAAAATCGGAGACAACAGTGATTTTTCTTTCATATTTAGATTTGGGTCATTTCAACAATGATTTTTCTTTCATATTTAGATTTGGGTCATTTCAACAATGATTTTCCGTTCGTATTTAGGTTTCGGTCATTTCAAACTCCATGTTCTTCCATCTACCTGCATCAACTATTGGGTGATATGAGCTGCCAAATTAAATGGCTGTGGGTGCTTTACTCTGGTAAAGGTCTTTTCAGATATATGCCTTATCTTTCATTGTATTTGGTTCTACTAAATGCTTCTAGACACTGGCTTTGAAACCCTCTGCTCTTATGATAGTTCCAGTAATGTTTATAAATAATTATAAATGATAATGAGATTGATTATGAAGCTCAGCATGATAAGTTAAGAGACTCTTTGGATAGAATTGTCTTCTTCATTTCTATTGATCCACTTCAGTTGTCTGAATGCGACCATAATCACTAGTTTGAGCAATGTATTGCAGGGTACTGGGTAGTCTACTCATGATCATCAATCATGTTTTATATTAGCACAGTGTTTCAACAATTCTTCTCCCTCCCCACAAAAGGATATTAGCTTGGAACTTTCATAGAACTCGAATCAAATTCATTTCTCAATAAAACTGAGTAAATTTATTGTTTTGGCAGGACATGTTCATTGCAGGGACAGACACAACTTCAGCAACAATTGAATGGGCAATTGCAGAGCTTCTGAGAAAACCAAGAGTGATGAGAAAAGTCCAAGCAGAGCTGGATGATGTTGTGGGTGTGGATAGAAGAATGGAAGAGGAAGACATAGGAAATCTTCCATATCTCCGAGCAGTAGTGAAAGAAGTGTTCCGATTACACCCTGCAGCCCCATTGAACATTCCTAGAAGAGCAGATAAGGCTTGTGTGATTGATGGGTATCTTGTTCCAGAGGAAACCCAAGTGTTTGTGAACATTTGGGGCATTGGGAGAGATCCTAGTGTGTGGAAAGATCCTCTAAATTTTGATCCAGATAGGTTTTTGGAATCTAACATTGACTACAAAGGTCAGGATTTTGAACTGCAACCGTTTGGAGCAGGAAGAAGGATATGCATTGGGATTCCATTGGCACAGAAAATGGTTCATTTGGTGGTGGGATCATTGCTGCAAGCCTTCAGTTGGTCCATTCCCATGGACAATGAGGTGAGTATTGATATGTCTGAGACATTTGGCATCACTCTGCAAAAAGCTGTTCCACTGAGAGCTATTCCTACCCCAAGAAATGGCATGAAATTTTAGTGTTAAAAATTAATCATGTTTTTTAAATATTGAAGTTTGTTTTATAATGAGTGACTTATTGTTGTTAAACAAATATTGTAATTTTAAAGATAGGAGTTGAGGAAGTTACATTTGAAAGTTTTTATAAAAAATTTATTGTAATATATTGGGGCAGCCATTTAATAAGATTATTATCATTTTATATTTAATAATATGCAAATGTAAATAGTATTTATTTTTCTAATATCTATGTGCACATTTGATTTTCTTCATATAATATTTAAATATTTTTTGAAAGTATTTTTCATTCAAAGTTTAAAATCAAATTGGTATATTATATATTTAAAGAATTATTTTAAAATTATTCCTTAGAGGCTTGTACATAATTTAGATTGTAAATTCTAATATTGGTGAGACCATATTTTTTTATTGAATATTTGACAATAATTTTAAAGATTTAGAAGAAAGGACTAATTAGGGAAAGGATAATCGCAAGTATTTGGATTCTTTAATGTTAGAGATATAATTGACATTTATAAGTACAAAGATTAAATGATTAGTATTTCTTAGGAGGTGCAAATAAGGAAATAGAGGTCATTCTTGCATTTCTTATTATATTGTAACTAATTTTTTTATATGATCTTTTTCTTGTAATTGATTATTTTAGTTTTCAATTAATCAATTAAATTTAATGTTTTGAAGTTTAATTCTATTTTTTTATAAATTGAAGTGTACTAAAATTTCTTATTGATACGTGTTTACTAAATAATTCATACATGGACACATGTGATTAGAAGCACAAAAAACAAACATTCCTCGTGATATTGAAAGATATAACAAACACACAATACTTCACCAACCATACCTACGATTTTTCCAACTAACTTTGCTTCCCTTTTGGAATCATCATTATCTTATTTCCTAGCTTCCAAAAATCTTTCTTAAGAGTCTTGTTTTTTGTAGTACCAACATTTTCCCTTGCCCAAGTTTTACCTTTTGATTTAAATCTCGATGTATCTCTCAAATCACCCCTAAAACTTTTTGTTGAACAACCCTTGTCCACCATTGCAAATTGGTTTGGGAGTTTCTATATTAGATTTCCTTCACACCTCTTCATACAACAAAGTTGTCACTATAGAGTCAAATTCAAGGGCGTGAGTTGTGCTAAAGATAAGGGAAGTGAGTAAGTAATTCTTGGATTTAGACAACAAACACAATAATGTAACTACATTTCTTTGTATTCAATTTTTATACCCTTACTGCCTAATTGGCATATAAAAATATTGAAAATATTTAAATGATCATCAATTTTGGTACCTTCTTTCATTCACAAACTATACAATTGTCTCTTCAAGTAGATTTAGTTTTTAAGAATTTTATCATGTAGAGATTCTCCACTCTTCTCCATAAGGCTATTGTTATCTCCTCTCTAATAATATTATAAAGAGTATCATATGCTAAACACAACTAAATTGTGCTAAGATCTCATGTATCCAAATCCTCACAATCCTCAACAATCATATTTGTAAGTTTCTTTGATTTGTCTGCCAACAATGCAATCCTTATTGCAAGTTAACAAATCAAGCATCCACAAGTTTATTCTTTCTATTAAATTATCCACCTCAAATGTTGTATTTGAAACTGCACATTAGATGCTACAAAAAAAACACCAAATCCTAACATAGCACTTGTAAAAAAATAATTTCTCTAATACCACTTGTTGTGTAGGAAAAAAATTAATCCCACAAACCTCAACTAAAAGAGGGATAAAATTTTATTTAAAACAAAGAGAAGTACAAAGCAAGAAGGGCCAACTACCTAGCAAAGAAGGGAGCATTCCAAAACTTTATCTTTATCAACTAACTGATCCAACATGTGAGACAATTACAAAGATAACTATCTCATATCCATAATATTCCAACCTCGCATTGGATTAGAAGCCCATTTGGCTAGACAATTTTCTACTCCATTCCATTCATTGGGAATGTGAATAAAATTAACAGCTCAAAGAGTCACACAATCTAAGAACATGTCTGGAATAACCAATGATAAGTGCTAGGTGACATCATCAAACTGTTGCTCAATTTGCAAGGTCACAACCACATGAGAATCAAATTCACAAATAATTCTTTTACCATCCAAGAATACAACATCACTCCACAACATACAAAATGGTAAGAGCCTTCATGTAATTATTTGTATAGAGACCCTTATAAATAGAAAAATAAACTAAACATCCACAACACTATCACACTTGACTCTACCAATTCCAACATGACCAAGAATCTCTCGAGAAGAGTCATCAGTGTTAACTTTCCTAAAGAACCTTGAGGCATAGTGATCTATTGACCCTCCCTATTTATCTTTTAAAATTGATGTTAACATCTATTCCTCATGACTTGCCTAGCATTCCTCACCCCAAGAGAAGGATCATCTCCATGAAGGGGAAAATTGAACCAATTGTATATATCATTATATCCAAGATCCACACCTCCAAAAAAGTCACACTTTTCTGAGATAGTCTCACAAAGAGAGTGTATTACAACCATCCTATCATCATGAAAGATCCTATGATTCCTCTCCAACCAAATAAGCCAGATAATGAAAGTGGGTCTAAGAACCCAAGAAACCTGAAGAAAAGAAGTCTTCATTAGAGGCTTAACCCAACTATCCCAAAAATTATTCAAAGGGGAGACATGCCAATAGGCTTCATTCCAAGCTCTCCACCATAATTACCAAATTTTCTTAAAGAAAGAGCACTAGAATAAAAGATGAGTAACACTCTCCTCACTATTATGACACAAAAAACACATAGAGGGACCAAGGAAGCCCCACTTACACAAATTATCCCATGTAAGACATTAATTCTATACCACCAACCACATAAAAAAGTTGTATTTGGGTTAAGATATTTTTTTCCACACCTGTTTCTACCAATGCACCTCTATACCTCCAAAAAGTTGTCTATCAAGCTCCAGGTATCAAACATAAATAGAGTACTTATAGGTTGATTCTCTACCCCAAGCCAAAATATCTTGCCCCACCGAGTAGTTACACTCTGAAGAAGAAAGAATCTAAGCCAAGTCTTTGCAAGCCGCCTCCTATCCACCTAGCATCCATTTATATGAATTATTCCATCTACAACTAACAACCATCCCCAAATTTTGAAGAGTCTTATAATTCATGAGTGTAGTCCAACCAATTGTAGTAAAACCATCACATAGTAGTTGTAAGTATGGAAACATGGAAAGAATAAGGATATTACCATCCTAGGAGACAAGCCAAAAGAAGCTTCCAAGACATTAATGCAGACCATAAAATCCCACTCTTAATAAGATAAGCCCCTATTTTCAAAGCATGCCAAATCATAGATCCCCTTCCCTCCAAACAACAATAAGGAACGTCTAAAATGTTAAGTCTATTTAAATACTTATGCACGAGAATACGAGGCCAAACCCTCTGAATGGTACACCATCACCAATATAATTTGGCTTCAAGAACTTTCCCATTCAAGATTACCAAATTAAGACCAAGGACCCCCACTATAGTAAATTTTATGTCATTAACATCATAGAGTCATCATGAGAGCTACATCAAGCCTTTTGAGAAGCAAGAAAGGAATTGGAGCATATTGAAGGGGGTTTTTGTTGATTTGATTTCAATCTTTCATACTTTTCCTTCGATGCTTCAATGTTAGGATAGGTTTGTTTTTGTATGCTTTTAGGAGTTTAGTGGTTGTTCTAGCAAGTAGATATTCATTTTTCCCATCCTATATTTGGTGAGCCCAACATGAACATGCAAGATCTAATCCATTTTTGTATGTTATGATGTGTTTTGCAGGACCAAAACTAGATCTGCGCACTAAGGATATAAGCAATTTTTGTAGAAAGGGCCACTTAACTCTATTGTATGCTTTGGCCATATCCAATTTGATGAACATAAATTTATCCTTGGACACTACCATAGAGTGAATAGCTTTTAAAGCCATCACCGTTGGTGCAGAGCCCTCCTATATTCCTCTAAGGAACCTAACTCAACCCAAGGGATTCAACAAAGACTGGAACCCTCTCAAGGAATTAGACTCAACTCAAAAATTTATAGAAGAACCCTGACTTTAGGTAACCCAAAAAACATCTCCAAATTGCTTTTGGACAAGTTCACTTCCATTAACAATCCAAACAAACTTCACTTTTCCACAAATCCTTTTATGGTCTAACCAATGCACTTTGTTTAATTGTTTCACAAAACACCATCTCACTGCCCTTCTAGGACTATCCCTTGTTCATTGCATCAATCCACTCCAAACCATAAAAATGAGTTTTATTTCATTCAACAACACTTAGAAATACTTTCAAGTCCTTTCCCACATCCTCCAAACACCTCTAACCCATTAACACAACACCATTTTATTAAATAGAACAAACTTGCCTGTTTGTTGTCCTCATTGATAGACCTGTGCAAAGAGGTCTGTAACTTTTGAGTGAAACATTATTTGTTTAATCCCTCTAGTGAGAATTGGCGTAAGTAGGTTTCCACGAACATATTAAAGAATTAGCATGATCCAACGGTGTAATTTAAAGATATGGCCCCTGTATCAGGGTGCATTTTTCTGCAATAGTCAAACCTGTAACAGTTCTGACAAAGAGGAATATGAAACGGCTCTGACTGTGCAGTCCAATCATTGTCGTCTCTTCCTCTTCCAGGCTATTCTTGTCTCCCTTTGAATGTCTGTTATTGTAAAAATGAAAAAGCAAAGAGTGTTGCTGCTATTGTAACTTTTCATATTCTGAATAAGAGATTGTCCTCTGCTTGAAGAGTAGATGTAATCCAGAATAGCTGGATGAACCACTATAATCTCTGTGTCTGAGTTTTGTGTGTGTTTTCAATCTTGTGTCTTCTGATTCTATTTTTAATTATTTTTCATTTGCAATTTACTTTCAACAATTGGTATCAGAGCTGGTTAAGCTCGTTCAATTTTTTGGAAATCGGTGAGGTTTTGCAAGTGCCATGGATGAAGTAGATAAATGGAAGATTGAAAAGTTTTCAAGGCAGAACTTTGGATTATGGAAAGTACAAATTGAATCCCTGCTTGTCAAGTGGGATTTGCAACTAGCGTTACTTGGAAAAACAAAAGGAAAGGGTTCGGTGTCAGATGAAGATTGGGAGAAGATCAATCAGAAAGAAAAGGCAACGATCATCTTATCTTTATCAAGCACTGGGCTCTTCAATGTTTCAACGGAGAAGACAACAAAAGAGCTGTGGGATAAGTTATCCTCATTATATGAGATAGCTTCAGCATCGAACAAAGTATTCATCATCAAGAAATTATATAATCTGAAAATGAAAGAAGGGGGAGTGATCACAAATCATCTCAATGAGTTCAATATTTTAGTTACTCAACTGATTTCGGTTGGTATCGCATTAGATGATGAAATAAAGGTGATCTTATTATTATGCTCACTTCCGAATAGCTGGGAAGGAGTTGTAATGGTTGTGAGCACTTCAGTTCCAGCCAAGAGCAAATTGAAATTCGATGAAGTCACAGCCAGATTACTTAGTGAAGACATGCGAAGAAAACATTAAGAACCCTCTTCCAGTCATGCTCTAACAACTGTGAGCACAAGCAATAGAGGTAGAAGTCATGAGAGAGGAAGAAATAATAATATTAACAATGGAAGAAGCAGATCGAGTCATCACTCAAAATCGAGAGGAAGAAATGGCACATGCTGGTTTTGTGGAAAATCTGGGCACACAAAGAAGCAATGTTGGAACTATAAAGGGGCTCAAAATAATGTTATCAATGCCGGAGTTAATGCTGCAACTGATGGAGCTTTGGTACTTGTAGCCAGCAACACAGATTTAGATTCTTGGGTTCTCAATTCCAGAGCCTCTTTTCATGCAACTCCATGTCGGAGTGCTTTCACAAACTACAATGAAGGTATGTTTGGCAAAGTTTTTCTTGGGGATAATAAAGAATGTGATATAGTCGGCAAAGGGGATATTTCACTATCGCTGAAAAATGGAAGTAAATGGATTTTGAAAGATGTTAGGCATGTTCCTACACTTAAGCGTAATCTGATTTCTGTTAGTCAGTTATATACACAAGGATGCAATGTTAGTTTTGATTTAGCTTCTTGGAAAGTGTCCAAAGATCAATTGGTTTTAGCAAAAGGGTAGAAAACTGGAAGTTTATACACATTAGAGTGTAATGGTGAAGTGGGAGCAGCCATGGCGGTTGCGGATAGCAATGTCGAACTTTGGCATAAGAGGCTTGGTCATATGAGCAAAACAGGTCTTGAAGTTATGCTTCGAAGAGACCAACTTCCAGGTCTAAAATCGGTTGATTTGACATTGTGTGAGCATTGCCTTTATGGCAAACAAAATCGCACCAGCTTCGTAAGGACAGGTCATGAGAAGAAATCCTCTCCATTAGAGCTCATTCATTTCGATGTTTTTGGTCCTACGAAGGTAACTTCTATCGGTGGTGCTAATTATTTTGTCACATTTCTTGATGATTGCACTCACAAAGTTTGGGTTTATATGCTGAATAAGAAATCATAAGTTTTTTCAAAATTTAAAAGCTTTAAGGCTAAGGTGGAAAATCAGATTGGGAGAAAGATAAAATGTTTACTAACGGACAATGGTGGTGAGTTTTGCTCTTCGGAGTTTGACCAATTTTGTGTAGATCATGGTATTTGGAGGATTAAAACAATCCCATATACACCTCAAGAAAATGGTGCAGCAGAGAGGTTGAATCGAACTATTTTGGAGAGAGCTTGGTGTATGTTGTCTAATACCAGTTTGGGGAAGGAATTCTAGGTAGAGGCATGTAATATAGCAGTTTATTTAATCAATCAAGCTCCTTTGTCATATCTTGATTTTGACATTCCGGAAGAGAGGTGGGTTGGTAAGAGAATTTCTTTTTCTCATTTGTGTATTTTTGGTTGTGATGCTTATGTGCACATTCCTAAAGAGCAGAGAATGAAATTGGATTTTAAATTCAAAAGATGTTTTGGGGTATGGTGAGGATGAATTTAGTTATCGTCCGCGGAAGTTCAAGATAGCGCATATGGCAGGGGAAATGCGCCCGAGTCTGTAGTCCATTCCGCCACGATGGGCTCTCTACCATGGACTTCTCCTGAGCAATTCATGGGGACTACTCATGGGGACATCCCTCCTTCCTAGCGCGCGGAACAAACTCCCCTTTCTCCCTTGCACGTGGACTCAACAGCAAATCGCTAGTAGCATCCCCTATGTGTTGATCAGTCTACACACGCCCAGAGAGAGCAGCATATGTTGCCAATTCTTCAACCCACGACAAGTCTCATACAAAGGTCGTCGACTCTCCAATTCTCACCGGTGACAAAAACTAGATGTGAGGCAGGGTATACTCCACGTGAGGCATGTTAAGTAGTTGGTCAGATGCCTGTCATTCCACAAACAGAGGTTGCAAATATAGAGACTACTGCCATTGATAACAATCCAAACATCTAGTTGAGGAGATCAACCAGAGAGAAGAAACATCCTAGAAAATTTGATGACTATGAATTGCTATTTTCTTTGTGCTCTGATCAGGTGGAGCCCCAAACTTTTAAATAGGCATGTTCTGATGTAAATTCAACGTTCTGGTTGGATGCAATGCGAGATGAAATGGATTCCCTACACATGAATCAGACCTGGGATTTGGTTTCTCTTCCACCAAATCGAAAGGCTTTGAAGAATAAATGGGTCTATCGCATCAAAGAGGAAGATGGAGGGCGAAAGAGATACAGGGTCAGATTGGTAGTGAAGGGATTTGCTCAGCAGAAGGGTGTGGATTTCAATGAAATTTTTTCTCCAGTGGTGAAAATGCAGACCATTCGTTTGGTACTTGGCATGGCAGCAGCGTGGGATCTCGAGCTTGAGCAACTCAATGTCAAAACAACATTCTTACATGGGGACATTGATGAAGAGTTATTTATGGAACAATCGGAAGGCTTCATTAAACAAGGGCAAGAGCATTTATTTTGTAGGTTAAAGAGGAGTCTCTATGGGCTGAAACAAGCTCTACGCCAATGGTATTTAAAGTTTGATAACTTGACTCAGCAAGGTTTTACCCGCTGCGAATCAGACCCATGTGTATACTTCAAAAGGCTTCCGACTGGTGAGTTTGTGATCTTGGTATTGTATGTTGATGATATGTTGACTGCTGGGAACAATATGAGAGTCATTCATGAGCTGAAGACACATTTGTCTCTTCGTTTTGCCATGAAAGATTTAGAGACAGTGAAGAGGATTCTTGGGATGGATATAATCCGTAATAGAAATAGAAAAGAAATCAAGTTATCTCAGGAAAAATACATTCTCAAAGTCTTGGAGAAATTTAATATGGCAAATGCCAAATCGGTTGCCACTCCCTTGGCTGATCATTTTCGATTGTCTTCAAAAATGTGTCCCTCTACTCAGGAAGAAAAATAAGAGATGTCTGGTATTCCTTATTCTTCAGCGGTTGGTAGTTTGATGTACGCCATGGTTAGCACACGTCCGGATATTGCTCAAGCAGTGGGAGTTGTGAGTGGTTTTATGAGTAATCTTGGTAAAACTCATTGGCAAGCAGTTCAATGGACTCTTCAGTATTTGAGAGGCACTTTCTCTCATGTTTTATGTTTTAACAGTAAAGCCCCTTATATTTGTAGATATGTTGATTCTGATATGGCTAGAGATTTAGATACAAGGAGGTCAACAACAGGCTATGTGTTTACTTTTGTCAGGGCAGCGATTAGCTGGACTTCTTGGAAGCAACAAGTGGTTGCACTTTCTTCCACCGAGGCTGAATACATTGCTCTCACTGAGGGAGCCAAAGAGCTAATTTGGTTACAGTGATTGTTTGGAGAGTTGGGATTTAAACAATCCACATTTACTCTACTCTCTGATAGCAACAGGGCCATTCATTTGGCCAAGAATTCTGCTTTCCACAGTCGCACAAAACATATTGAGACCAGATTTCATTTCATACATCATGCTCTTGAAGAGGGAAGATTACAGTTAGAGAAGATAGATACAAAGATCAATCCGGCTGATGCATTCACCAAGGTTGTACCTCGAGAGAAGTTCAAATTCTGTAGAGCTTCTCTTGGCATTGTCACTACGTAGCCATAAGCATTCCGAGTAGGGGACATCTCTGTGTAGCACTGATTGGACTTCAAGTGGGAGATTGTAATGGTTCTGACAAAGAGGAATATGAAACGGCTTTGACTATGCAGTCCAATCATTGCCGTCTCTTCCTCTTCCAGGCTATTCTTGTCTTCCTTTGAATGTCTGTTATTGTAAAAATGAAAAGCAAAGAGTGTTGCTGCTATTGTAACTTTTCATATTCTGAATAAGAGATTGTCCTCTGCCTGAAGAGTGGATGTAATCCAGAATAGCTAGATGAACCACTATAATCTCTGTGTCTGAGTTTTTTGTGTGTTTTCAATCTTGTGTCTTCTGATTCTGTTTTTAATTATTTTTCATCTTTCAACAAAACCATTCGCCTCAAACAACTTCCTTCCATTTGTTTTATCTTCCCTGCAATACACAATCCCAACAAAGGTTCTAACACCTTCAAATACATCCCAATGGACATTTACAACTATCATCTACTCTCTCCATTCACCGAATCACTTCCAGCCATGACTGGTGCTTACAGATGCCCCCTTCACTGTGTGTGTTCACTAGACCTGCTACAGCTCTTTACCTTCTTTTCTCTTCCCTGCATTCAACAACCATTATACAAGGAATAATACATATAATACACCCATGGCATCTCCCACCAAACCACAGTTAACACAGGGGTGGGAGTGCCTTACATATTATGGAAGATTCAAGTCTAACTTGCTGACTGTACCCCTGTATTAACCAGTCCCTGCTCCCTTACCAGTCTATTTCCTTGACTCTAAAAGCGACCAAGCATTAAGATTATGGCATGAATGTGTGTAAACAATAAAAACAAACGCCTTTTAAAGCATATGGAAACCAAACACACGCTTTTAAAAACAAACACCTTTGATATTTGTCCATATTTAGATTAATCATAAGCTTTTCTACATATTATTAATTTACTTCATTTTAGTGCTAACTTTATAATGCACGTCCAATTTAAAATTTGGTTGGTATATATGATCTCAATTATTCATTTGCTAAAAAGTTTCAAAGCAGATCTTCCTATATTTGCAGCAAGACAAATTTTACAAACACTAATCAATGAATTTTGAAGGCAATAGAAGATATCTCTCTCTAAACAATGAAAGCAAATGGCTTACGTTGTTTGAAGCCCCCAATCGCAGTTATTATCTTATTCCTTTGAATGGAAGAATGGAATGACTGTACAGAGTGATTTGGACGCTGAATATGACTTAAATTGCTGATAGTTCCTTTTTAATAAAAGAAAATATATATATATATAAAGCTATCAGTTAATACTTTGATTTGTTTTAGTTTTTTAAATATTGGGTGGGTAACGTAATAAAAAGAATAAAAAATTAATATTATAAATTTATAATATTTTAATTTTAATTATATTTAAATTTAATATAATATGTTTATTTTTTATAATTTAAAGTTAACATATTTAAAATATTAAGATTTTTTTAGATTTATTTCTTAAATGTAAAAGAAATTCAAATTCATTTTCAACAATTTTACCATAATTTTTAGTTATGAATTTTTATGATTGTCAAACTTAATTTTAATTTTATTTTTGTGATATAATTTTTTTAGACATAATGTAGAAACATATTGACTAAATGTTTTCTTTTTTAATAAAAGAGTTTATATATTTCATAAAGAACTTTTAGCTATTCTATATAAGAATTTCTACGGTGCCCAAAACACTTTTAGTTACAACAAGCAAAACTTATTAGACTAAACCTCTTCTACTAAATATCACAAATTGAAAGATGTTCATTCTCATCAAATTACGTTGAGATGTGAAGTACAATCCTCAGACCTACTTCACCTCATTTTTTGTAATATGGAAATCTAAACTCATTAGGAATGAGTCAATTTCACACACAAAAAGAGCCCATTACCATGTTATTTGTATTGCTGGTAAGATGCATTTTGATCATGTTTATTAATCAATTAAAAGAAAATATTCGTATTCTAATTTCTACTTAATTAATTAACATTGTCAAATTGAATCGGTTTGGCTGGATATGGGAACTGCATTTGGAGGAGCAGGAAAGCTGACGAATTCTGCGCATAAATGTCTACGCTAAGTTTAGACATGCTATGCTCAGGCGACGATATCTGCGCATCAATGTCTTTGGTCAGCGCTTCCACTAATTGTTAAATGTCAAATATGACTCAGCTCACAAAAGTTTCATCGTCTCGATTGTTCTATAAGCTTAAAATCAAGGAATATACATATTGAATCTGTCGGAAGTTCAGAACAATTCAAGCCGTCGTAGCAATGTTCAACGCTGCCAACTAGTATGACTCTCTGCACATATACAAAAATTCTTGAAATTTGGGTGTCTCAACTACACCACAAGAAATACGGAGGGAGTAAGGATGGGAAGATGCCACGATACAGGGAAGGTCTCATTAGCGTGAGAATCCAAATTAAAACTATTTTTTTATGCATTCAACAACGTCATCCCAATTGTATTTCAGTCGATATTGTATACCCTCTTGACGACAAACTGATTGGATCATTTCTGACCAAGATACCCATTTGAGCAAATTGAAATCTTTCTTGATCATAGATACCCATTCCAGCATATTGGATGCTTCCTTGATGTAAAAAAGCCCATTGCATTCATTCAGAGCTTTCTTGTTCATATATCCATTTGAGCACATTGAAATCTTTCTTGCTCATATACCCATTTGAGCACATTGGAAGCTGTTTAGATGCAAAGATCCATTGCAATATTCATTTAGAGCTTTCTCACTCACATACCCATTTGAGTACACATTCTGCGAAATCTTTCTTGTTGCTAGTTTGTCATGGATTCAATCAATTTTGCTTCATCAACATACTCTGTAGCAGCAGGATTTCTCCTTCTGATATTCATCATTTTCCTGAAGAAGAGTAAGAAGAGTTTGTCATTACCATTACCACCAGGTCCTCCTGGATGGCCCATCATTGGAAACCTCCCTCAGCTTGGGGACAAACCCCACCAATCTCTTTTCCACCTTGCACAGAAATATGGGCCTCTCATGACTATCAAAATGGGGAGACAGACAAGTCTGGTTGTGTCATCTCCATCCATGGCAAGAGAAGTACTGAAGAACAATGACCAGAGCTTCTCAAGCAGGACAATCAATACAGCTGCAAGGACATTTGCCTACCAAGGCACAACTCTAGTATGGAGTCCTTATGGACCTCAATGGCGCTTGTTTAGAAAGATCTGCACCACAGAGATTTTTAGTGCCAAAAGGCTGGATGCTCTACAGCATTTGAGAAGAGAGGAGGTATTCATTGCCATTGATTACATCTTGAAGGATTCTAAACAGGGGAATATTGTAAATATTGGTGAAAGAGCTTTTATGATTTCTCTTGGCCTTGTGGGTAAGATGGTTTGCAGCAAAAAAGTATTTGAGACAGGCTCTGCACAAGCTGCAGAGTTCAAGGAAATGGTATGGGAGGTCCTCAAATTGACAGGGGTTCCAAATTTATCTGACCTTCTTCCTTTTCTGGCGAGGTTTGATCTTCAGGGACTCAATATCAAAACTAAGATTTTGGCCCAGCGTTTTGATAACATGTTTGACAGAATTATTAAGGAGCGACTAGCACAGAGGGCTGATACACTGTACAACAGCAATGGTGTGAAGGATTTTTTAGATGTAATGTTGGATTTGAAAGAAGATGGTACACAACTTACTCTGGAGAACATCAAAGGAATGTTTATGGTAAGTCACATTCCTTCGAAAATATTGAAATGAATGAAAATGTCAGACTTTTCCACATATCTAAAACTATATTTCTAAATACTCGATCATCTGATGCGGCCAACTATTAACATTTTGCTTATTTGTTTTCTTTTATAATGAAAAACTCTATTGATACTAATCAGAAATGCAGAGAAAAATGTTTTGATACAACCAAAGAAAACAGAGAATTGGCAGGGCTAGTTCTCAAACAGTTAGAGATTGAAGGGTATTAAAGCTAAACAAGTAGATATAAATACAATATAAGTAACTGAAATACCAGACAAAGCAGATTAGCTTGTATCTTTTTGCCTAGAAATTTAATAAACTAGTAAACTCCACTCGTTGATTGATCTCATCTGCATTACCACATGTAATACGTTTAAAATGTATTTCTAAATATTAGGTTATCTGATGCAGCCAAGCTGGTATGTTATTTACTCTGAAGATTCTGCTCCATAGACAATTTGGTTTTGATCTAGGTAACTGTTGCTCATAGGCAGATCCATGAACAAAAAACAAGCTTTTAATTCCGTTATATTCCTGCAGATTTGGACTGACAGCCAAGAGGTTATCATTTGGCTTGCTTATGCCTGATGCAAATTACTACTGATGCAGAGTACTCTGTTCTGCACTGAAAAACCCAAGAGCTCTAGTGAGAAGTTAAAGATAAACCAGCACGTCCATAATATAACTTTTGTAACAGTAAAATTTGAAGTTATTTCTGGGTTGAATTCATACTACAATTTCTCGCGTAGACCAACATTCCCGTCTCAGCTGTGCCGAAGGGAGAAGTTAATGGCTGCAAGAATTCGTTAGAAGAAAAATGTGGTTGAAAGACAGGTTGATTGTAAGGCAAGACAAAGTTGTTCGAGGGTTTGTTGGGTGGTGGGTTTTTTTCGAAAGGGTTTTCCCACGTTAAATCTGGTGTTTTCTCTGTGTATTTGTGTCTGGTAATTCCATATTTTATTATCTTGCACATCTCTGAGATATAATTGCTTATTTCCCTGTTAATTTGACATTCGGAGAACATTTCCGCACTGTTGCTTTCCTAACAAGAGCAACCTCCTCTACTAATAAAGAAAAGCCCTGCTCAAAAATTACAAAATTTCTTATCAATTGTCAAATGGCTACATTCCCCTCTTCCCCAAGAGGTCAGACACAACAAAAATCATATGTTTTTTAGAAGCCACTCCCTGAAAATAGCTGAACAATTAGAGCTGCCAGGAAAATGGAAAATCGGAGACAACAGTGATTTTTCTTTCATATTTAAATTTGGGTCATTTCAAACAATGATTTTCCGTTCGTATTTAGGTTTGGGTCATTTCAAACTCCATGTTCTTCCATCTACCTGCTTCAACTATTGGGTTATATGAGCTGCCAAATTTAATGGCTCTGGGGTGCTTTACTCTGGTAAAGGTCTTTCCAGATATATGCCTTATCTTTCATTATATTTAGTTTTACTAAATGCTTCTAGACACTGGCTTTAAACCCTCCGCTCTTATGATAGTTCCAGTAATGTTTATAAATAACTGTAAATGATAATGAGATTGATTATGAAGTTCAGCATGATAAGTTAAGAGAATCTTTGGATAGAATTGTCTTCTTCATTTCTATTGATCCACTTCAGCTGTCTTAATGCGACCATAATCACTTGTTTGAGCAATGTACTGCAGGGTACTGGGTAGTCTACTCATGATCATCAATCATGTTTTATATTAGCACATTGTTTCAACAATTCTTCTCCCTCCCCACAAAAGGATATTAGCTTGGAACTTTCATAGAACTCGAATCAAATTCATTTCTCAATAAAACTGAGTAAATTTATTGTTTTGGCAGGACATGTTCATTGCAGGGACAGACACAACTTCAGCAACAATTGAATGGGCAATGGCAGAGCTTCTGAGAAAACCAACAGTGATGAGAAAAGTCCAAGCAGAGCTGGATGATGTTGTGGGTTTGGAGAGAAGAATGGAAGAGGAAGACATAGCAAATCTTCCATATCTCCGAGCAGTACTGAAAGAAGTGTTTCGATTACACCCTGCAGCTCCATTGAACATTCCTAGAAGAGCAGATAAGGCTTGTGTGATTGATGGGTACCTTGTTCCAGAGGATACCCAAGTGTTTGTGAACATTTGGGGCATTGGGAGAGATCCTAGTGTGTGGAAAGATCCTCTAAATTTTAATCCAGATAGGTTTTTGGAATCTAACATTGACTACAAAGGCCAGGATTTTGAACTGCTACCATTTGGAGCAGGAAGAAGGATATGCATTGGGATTCCATTGGCACAGAAAATGGTTCATTTGGTGGTGGGATCATTGCTGCAAGCCTTCAGTTGGTCCATTCCCATGGACAATGAGGCGAGTATTGATATGTCTGAGACATTTGGCATCACTCTGCAAAAAGCAGTGCCACTGAGAGCTATTCCTACCCCAAGAAATGGCATGAAGTTCTAGTGTTAAAAACTAAAAGTGTTTTTTAAATATTGAGGTTTGTTTTATAAAGTCATCTCAGTGACTTGTTATTGTTAAACAAATATTGTATTTTTAAAGATAGTAGCTGAGGAGGTTATATTTGAAAGTTTTTATAAAATTCTTATTGTAATATATTGGAGCAGTAATTTAATAAGATTATTATCATTTTATGTTAATAATGTACAAATGTAAATAGTATTTGTTTTCCTAAAATTTATGTTCACATTCGATTTTCTTCTTATAATATTTAAATATTTTTTAACGTATTTTTTATTTATAGTTTAAAATTAGATTGGTATATTATATGTTTAAAGAATGCTTGTATATAATTTAGATTGTAAATATTAATTTTGGTAAGACTATTTGTTTTATTGAATATTTTTGACAATAATTTCAAAGATTTAGAAGAAAGAACTTTTAAGGAAAATGATACTCACAAGTATTTGGATTCTTTAATGTTAGAGATATAATGGACATTTATAAGTACAAAGATTAAATGATAAGTATTTCTTAGGAGGTGCAAATAAGGAAATAGAGGTCATTCTTGCATTTCTTGTTATATTGTAACTAATGTTTTTATATGATTTTTTTTTTCTTGTAATTAATTATTTTAGTTTTCAATTAATCAATTAAATTTAATATTTTGAAGTTTAATTATCTTTTTTTATAAATTGAAGTGTACTAATATTTCTTATTGATACGTGTTTACTAAATAATTCATATATGGATGTGCATGTGATTAGAAGCACAAAAAACAAATAACCATTCCTCGTGATATTGAAAGATATAGCAAACACACAATACTTCACCAACCATACCTAGAATTTTTCCAACCAACTTTGCTTCCGGTTTGGAGTCATCATTATCTTCTTTTCTAGCTTCCAAAAATTTTTCTTAAGATTGTTTTTTTGTAGTACCAACATTTTCCCTTCCTAAGTTTTACTATTTGACTTAAATTTTGATGTATCTCTCAAATCACCCCCTAAACCATTTTGTGGATCAACCCTTGTCCACCATTGCAAATTGGTTTGGCAGTTTCTATATTAGATTTCCTTCACACCGCTTCATACAACAAAGCTCTCAATGTAGAATCAAATTCAAGGGTGTCAATTGTGCTAAAGATAAGGGAAGTGAGTAAGTAATTCTCAAATTTAGACAACAAAAACAA